>RSDY01000002.1:2088720-2332256 GCA_010758995.1 Sporobolomyces pararoseus
ATCCGAGTGAATGAGCCGACTCCCTTCATTACTATTCATGCAAACTTGCCTCTCAAACTTCAAGCGGCAGTACTTGGTGAGGTTACAGAGGATGGGAAGCTGAAAGAAACCAGGAAATTAGCGGAGTTGACGATTGACGGGAATTTGCAGCGCGCGAAGCTTTCGTTCGAAGGTGGAGCTATCCAAGAGGGATCTTACAAGCTCGGATGTCGATGGGAAGGGGATCTCGAGAACAGCTTGGTGGGCTATTTCTACGCATCTGTTCCCGGCGGAGGGAAAGAGGAGGAAAGAAACATTTATACTATGACTCAATTTCAGCCTTGTAAGTCATTGTTCCTCCTACAAGTTGGTCGAGTAATACAAGCTCAATCGACTTCTTCGATTCCTGCTGATAGGCGACGCTCGAAAAGCATACGTAGGTCATAATTGGCATGAATTTTGTCCTTCGCGAAATTCTGAGCTAAGTTTCGAATTCGGAGCGACAGCCTTGCTTCGACGAACCTGATTTCAAGGCCACCTTTTCCATCTCTCTCATCTCTCGTGTCGGCACTACTTCGCTCTCCAATATGGACGTCAGAGCAACTCGTCGTCTTGGTCACGAAGGTGCTTTCCCTAGAACTGAACTCTTGACGGACAGCTTCTTCCCCTCCTCTACTGCTCCCGACGGTGATTCGACCGAATGGGAGATCGTGAGCTTCTCTACAACCCCACGAATGTCAACTTACCTCGCTGCATGGGGAACCGGAGAATTCAGCTTTGTCGAAGGAGGCTGTAATTCTGCCTTGGACGGTCGTTGGATTCCTATGCGCGTCTACACCCTGCCTCGTGAGGTTCATCAAGCTCGCTACGCTCTCGAAGCCAACGCGAAAGTGCTTCCGATACTCGAAAAGTTCTTCGATCTTCCTTACCCTCTGCCGAAGCTCGATACCCTCGCCACTCCAGGTTTCGGGAACGGGGCTATGGAGAATTGGGGGTTAATTATCGGTGGATCTTCAATCTATCTGCTTGATGAGGCGAGTGCCAGCATTGCGACGAAGAAGCTACTCGTGAGCGTGGCTTCGCACGAAATAGCTCACCGTTGAGTCCACTTTTCCTCCTCCTTCTCTTTCCCTGATGCTTGCATGGCTGACGCTTTCGAGATTCACGTGACAACGCAGAATGGTTTGGTAACCTGACAACGATGGAAGTACGTGTTCTGACCTATCGATTGATTTCAATTTCGAAATTTTCAAGCTAATCTTTCTGTCATCGATTCGTAGTGGTGGGACGAGCTCTGGTGAGATCGTTCTCTGAGATTCCCAATTCACAAAAGAACCAGAACTGACGGCTATTCTTCTCGGACTAACTATCGCCGCTTGTAGGCTCAAGTGAGCTTTTCTCTTCAGTTCTCGCAGAAACTTGTTCAGCGCTGACGTCTTTAATTAAACCTTGCAGCGAAGCTTTCGCTACCAGTGAGTCTGCTTAATATCCGTAGTATGTTCACTCAAGCTAACTGTTGACTGTCGCAGTCGTTGGAGAGGTGACCGTTCTCGAAGACGTCAGTATCCCCTCAGCTCTGTTGAAGTTTCGAAAAGTAGTTGACGCCGGTCACCCGCTGCTACAGATCGAACCTTCGTGGAAAACCACGGCTGGATTCATTGCAGAGCATCTCGCTCGCGCTCTGCAGCTGGATGCAGTGCGTTCCTCCCATCCAATGTGAGAACGATTTCCTCGTTTGACTCTCTCTCTCGTTGTCTGACTCTACATCATCCTTGGCAGTGAGATGCCCTGCCCTGATGAGGCTACGGTGAATCAAGCGTTCGATTCTATATCGTACTCGAAAGGAGGATCTGTTCTAAAAGTGAGTTTGCACTTTTCTCGAGTTTTCTCTCTTGGATCCAGTAACGAACTGTGTCGTTTTGTGACAGATGTTGAGCAACTTTGTCGGTCAAGATACGTTCCTAAAGGGAGTGTGAGTCTTCTCTCCTCTCCTGCTCGATCTAGGAAATTCGCTCAATTCTGACTTTTTTCTGCTTGTTTAGTTCAACCTACCTCAAGCGCCACTTGTACGGCAACGCTCGCACCGCTGATCTCTTCAAGGGTATCTCGGACGTCTACGGAAAGGACGTCTCCAAGATGATGGAGAACTGGACTATCAAAATCGGGTTCCCTCTCATCACGGTCGAAGAGAATGAAAAGGGGATCAAGATTCGTCAAAACCGTTTCCTTTCTACCGCTGATGCTACTGTGAGTCGTTTCCTTCCTTGTCCTGCGCGCACAGATGAGAGAATTTGACTTTGAAATTGCATTTTCGAAGCCCGAGGAAGATCAAACGATTTGGCAAGTTCCTCTCGAACCTCTCGTCGTCGAAGGAGGAAAGAAGGCGATCAAGCACGGTGTTCTCCTTACCGATCGTGAAGATACTCTCGAGATCCAAGATGTCAAGAACGCAACTTACAAACTCAACGCCGAAACTTGCGGAGTTTGTGAGTGCTCTCTCTCTCTCCTTCCTTCTCCCGCTTGAAGCTTTTCCTCACGCTGACAGACTCCTGTAATAGACCGTGTATTGTACCCTGCTGAACGACTTGTCAAAATTGGAGAAGAAGCTGGAAAGGAAAACTCTGTTTTCTCCCTCAACGATCGGTGAGCTCAAAGTTCTCTCACTCTCTTCTTGCGCTTGTGGACAAACCGCTAACCTCTCTCTCTCTCTTCTGGCTGGTAGTATGGGTCTCGTCCAAGACGCTACTGTTCTCGCCAGTTCTGGATACGCAAAAACCTCGACCGCTCTCTCGCTTCTCTCGAAACTCGGAAACGAAAAGGAGAACCTCGGTAAATGCTTTTCCCAACTCAGTGCTTTCAGAGACTCGACTGACTCGCGGGTTGTATCATCTTATAGTCTGGCAAGCGATCGCATCGAGCCTCAGTGATCTCGCGAACACTTGGAAAGAACAATCGGACGACGTCGTGGCAGCGATCGACAAGTTCCGTTGCGACCTCTTCCAACCGATACTCGCTCGTTACGGATTCGAGAACGATGAGAACGACAGCGTCGATACCGTCGAGCTCCGTACTCTAGCCATCTCAACTCTCGCAGATGCTGGTCACCAAGAAGTACTTTCGGAATACAAGCGACGCTTCAAGCCCTTTCTCGACTCGGACGACGAATCGCTCATTCCTGCCGACTTGAGGGTCTCTATCTTCGCTCATGTTGTTCGTAGGGGCTCGGAGAAGGAGTATCGAAAGGTAAGTCTTCTTCGCTTCGAATCAGAGCAATGCTCGACTTTTCCTAACACCATCTGCTTTCGCATCGCTAGATTTTCGCCGTTCATCGCAATCCGCCATCCCCGGCTCACAAGAAAGCGGCTCGTGTAGGTTTATCGAGCTCTCGCAATCCAGCCCTGATCGACGAAACTCTTTCGATGCTCCTCAGCAACGAAGTTTCGAACCACGAAATGGCATCCTTCGGAGTAACTCTTAGCTCACACCCCATCGCTGCTCGCCTCTACTGGAACTGGTTCAAGGACAACTGCGACAAAATCCTTCAGAAATTCGAGGTATTCTACCTCTCAGCGAATGTCTGCGCGCCAATCTCGAACTTTTCGAAGCGCGAAGACTACGAGGACGTCAAAGCATTCTTCGCCGGTAAGGATCAAGCAGGCTACGAACAAGGTCTAGCGCAGAAGCTCGATGCGATTCTGTCCAGGATTAAATGGTTAGAAAGAGATGCCAATGATGTAGAAGATTGGCTTCGATCGAAGGGGTATTTGTCGTAAATTTGCTTTCTCTCCCACGTCCCTTTCTCGTCTTCGAATGTATGTACCAATGAGGAGATACTTAATTACATAAGTCTTTTCTAAGAGTCTATCGAAGCTCGTTGTCCAAACGACGCTCGTTCTTGAGCCTCATGAGCTTCTCGAGAACCTCGTCGACCTTGATCGTCTCCGTACGAGCCTTCTTGTTTCCAGCATCGTCACGGTTTCGGACGTTGACCGAGCGAGACTCCATCTCTTCACTTCCAACAACTGAGAGTAGCACACCATGGCGAAGAGAATTAGCGTCTGTTCAGAGCAGGGATGAGGAGAGGAGCAAATACGTACCGAAGATGTAGTTGTATTGAGCAATCTCACCATTTCGAACCTTCTTGGGGAGAGTCGAGTCGGAAAGGTCAGCGTCGGCATAGAGACCAGCGTCCCATAGCAATTGAGCGACTTCTTTCGCGTACTCCTTGTGAGGTGCAGCGACGGGGATGACAACGATTTGACGGGGCGACAACCAGAAGGGCCTGTAGGAGAAAGCGAATCAGACTCGAGCTGAGGAGATGAACAAAAGGATCAGATTGAGACTTACCATTTTCCAGCGAAATGTTCGGTGAGGATAGCAGTGAACCTTTCGACACTTCCGAGAATAGCTCGGTGGATCATGACCGGTCGTAAGAGCTTGTTCTCGGCGGCACCAGTCTCTCCTCCTCCTTCGGCAGATCGGTAAGTGAGCTCGAATCGTTGAGGAAGTTGGAAATCGAGTTGAATGGTAGCGCATTGATGTTTACGCTTGAGAGCATCGGAAATGGTGATATCGATCTTGGGTCCGTAGAAAGCTCCATCTCCAGGGTCAACTACCCATTTACCAGGAACGAACTTGTCGAGCGCACGCGAAAGCATCTGAACAGAGCGAGAATGAGATAAGTCTCACTTCGGGTAGCCTGAAAGGAGGAACAGGTCCGCTCACAGCCTCAGCCTTGTCCCAAGTCTCAATCTCTCCCAAGAACTTCTCTGGTCGGGTAGAGAGCTTGAGTTGGAAATCGAATCCGAAAGCGCCGTAAACTTCGTTCAAGAAAGCGAAGCAAACGTCCATCTCCTCCTCAATCTATTGACGGCGTGAAACGATCAGCATCCGACACCCGGATCGGTGGGAGTGGAAGAGACGTACTTGTTCAGGCATACAGAAGTGGTGAGCATCATCTTGTTGGAACCTCCTGACCCTCGTCAAACCACTCAAAGCACCAGAGGCCTCATTCCTGTGCAAGACACCGAAGTCTGCCATCCTGATCGGTAGTTCACGGTACGAGCGATCCCTCGAAGCGAAGATCAAGGCGTGAGAAGGACAGTTCATCGGTTTGAGAGCGAAAGTTTCCTTCTCGACGTCGAGTTTGAACATGTCTTCGGCGTAATTTTGCCAGTGACCAGAAGTTTCCCAGAGTTTCGAGTTGAACATGTTGGGGGTGATGACTTCTTGGTAGTTACGTTTTCTGTACTCGGACTAATGAGGTAATTCGGGAGTTAGCTTTGCTACAAAACGGCTAAGGTTTCCGGTCAACTTACTCGCATGAATTCGACGAGGGTGTTGTAGATACGAGTACCGTGCGGTAGCCAGAAAGCGGAACCGGGAGAAAGGTCGTGGAAGAAGAACAATTCTTGATCCTAATCGTCAAGTGATCAGTATCCAACCTCTGGCGAGAAAGAGGCTGAAGCTTACCTTTCCGATACGACGATGATCACGCTTGGCAGCTTCTTCGAGGAACTTCTTGTACTCCTTCATTTGGTTGTTGTCGGGGAAAGAGATACCGTAGATTCGTTGGAGGGATTCGTTGTTGGCGTCACCGAGGAAGTAAGAGGAAGAGTTCTAGAACCCCATAACGTGTCAGCTTGTTGGAATATCATCGGAAGTAGTGTGCTGACTCACCTTGAGGACAGCGAGAGACTTGACTCGACCGGTGTGAGGAATGTGAGGACCAACACAGAGATCGATCATAGGTCCACAACGGTAGACAGTGGTAGAGGTTCCATCTGCCACTTTGTCCTTGATGAAGTGAACCTTGAACGAGTTGTACTAGGAGTCAAGAAAGAAATGGGAGAGTCAATCTCAAGTTCGCTCGAGAGAAACATTCGAATTTTTCAGCTCACTTCGAACATCTTGAGGAGATCCTCCTTGGAAACTTCGAGACGTTCGAACTTTTGCTTGTCCTTGACGACACCCTTGGCGAGAGTTTCGAGAGCCTCGTAATCGGTAGTTTGGACAACACTAGAAAACTCGAAAGAAGGGATTAGCGAGAAGCAAAGATGAAGAAAGCAGCGTGCACTGAGCGTACCGATCACTTCCAGCCATTCCCATCTCGTAGAAGAACCCGTCATCGGTGGGAGGACCCATGGCAAGATGACAACCGTAATGTCTTTCGCAACATTCACCAAGAATGTGAGCCGAAGAATGCCACCAAACCTTCTTACCTGTTCGCGCGAGCGTATAGACTGTCAGCTGAGCTATCAAAGAGGAGGGAGAGAGAGAGAGAGAGAGAGACAACGTACCTTCAGGGTGCTCAAAGTCTAGTAGTTCTAGGGAAGAAGATTTCTCGAAAGGTCGCTCGAGATCCCAAAGTTTTCCGTCAACCTGTTCGTTCACAACTCTCGTCAGTGCGCAGACGATGTCGGTGAAGACTAGCTAGACTTACCTTCGCAATGACAGTCTTCTCTGCTAGACTCTTACTGATTCCGAGTGCGATCGACATGGGAGAAGATTCCCAACTGGTTCCTTCTTTTGTAGTTCCGTCGGGCAAGGTGATGGTGATAGGTTCACGAGGCATGTCTGGTTCGTCGAATTGAGTTCAGCAAACCGTGTGGTCATCCTGGACGCGAAACTCAAGTGGAACTTACTGGCAACTTTCTCATCGTATTCCTTCTTCAATCGATCGAACATCTCAATTCGGGAATCAATGTACTGAGGCTTCGGGTCCAACTCTAGTGCAGCCATTCCAGCTGCGAGGTCTCCCTTCTTGCCCTTCTTCTCCTTCTTTTCCTTTTTGGCTGCTGCAGGAGGTGCTCCTCCATCTACGGATGCTGCTCCTTCGACTGAAACTTGAGCTGAGAGATCAGCAGGGGCAGCGGTAGATTGAACGGGGTGAGGAGCGGTCGACATGTTGCTGCAAAGTCGAATGAAGTTACTCGGAGATGAAAGAGGAGAAAAGTGTAATCGAGTGTACTGAGGACGATAGGGTGTTGATCTGACGATATGTACAGCTCTCCTGAGCATATACTGGTCAACTCTGAGGTGATCAGTCGAGAGCGAATGAAGGAGAAAGCATCATTCGAGATCGACTCGAATATTCGTTTCTGGTCTTTGACTCCTACATCTCACTACTACTTACATCATCTCTGCTCTGGCGCTTACAGTTCGGATGGCTGGCACAAGCACGAGCAGCGAGTTATCTACGTCAAACTCACGAGTCCAGCTCTCGCTTCCCCTTGCTTCCTCTCATTGTCTCGTCGGTACTCTACTACGGCCTGTCGTATACTTCAAAGAGGATGTACATTACACTTCGACTTCGCTCAAGCTAGTAGGAGAGACCAGGGCAACGATCATGGGAAAAGAACGCTGGGTCAGTTTACTCTCTGCCCCTTCTGACACTCGCTTTTCTTTCTCGCTCAACGTGACGAGCTACCCAAACAGCAAGCAGGTGCCGTCATGAACGCAACTCTCGGTGGAGGCGCGATCGGAGCGGCAGGAATGCCTATCACCTCGATCGAGCGACTTCCGTTTCTCGAACTCGACATTCCCCTAGTTTCCTCGGCTACGGCTGCGAAAGGAGACTCCAAACGCCCCGAGAAGTCCGATTCGAGCTCATCTACAACCTCTATTGCCGGCTCACAAGCAGTCTACGAATTCACTCTGCCTTATCCTGCGAACGATCAGTTGCTGCCATCCGTCGGTCCCAAGGAATTCGATATGAGTAAGTTCCCTTTCCTCCCCGTATTCTATGATTGATACGAATTCATCGAGATCTCCTGTTGTATCTGCATCAGCCACGGTCTCCGTCACTTGGACCCTCAGGTTTACTGGAGTGAGAAAAGGCTTACTGAAGAGAAACGATTCGTAAGTCAGGTGTGCCGAGCACTAGAGCCTTCGATCTAGTCGATAACAATGACTCTTTAGGCTCTCACTCGATCTCCCCGTCGTGTTTCCAACGCCTGAAGTATCTCTTCCAAGAACGATTTCTTCGATTCAACCTTTCAAATTTGACACTGGAGCGAACGACACTCGAGGCTACAAGCACAGGGAGATTGCTACCAAAAATGTAATGACGCTCGAGGCTACTCTCTCGGCGACTCCTATCACCTATCGCTCTCCAATCCACTTTACTCTGACGCTCTCACCTTCGACTTCTGCTGCTGCTCATCTCCTCTCGACTTCGTCACCTCCTCTAAAAATTGACGCTTCGCTCTCTCGCCAAACGCGGACGACTCCTATCGCGAATCCCAATTCTGGTTGTGCATTCGAATGGGCTGGTGTGAGAATCTTGATGGCGGGAATGGAACGAGTCAAAGACGACGACTGGAAATGGGAGGGAACGATTTCTCTTCCAGATGGAGAATGCTCGGTCGAGAGTAAAGGTGTAGCTATCTCCGTACGTCTCAAGTTCTACATTGTCTGCATTCTGTCGCAGCTGACGCATCCTCCTTTCAAATTGTACAGCACAAATTGAACTGTCACATCGTTTCTCCCGTCCTTGCTCAAGCTGCTCTCCACATCTCCTTACCCGTCTTTCTCCCCTCGACTCCCTTCGAATCCTCCGCTGCAGATCCCAATGAACCTCGTTCAGACAGTCTTCCAGCTTACTCTTCTTGATTTTGTAGTTGCCGTAATACGTTTGTAGCATCTTGTATCAAGGATTTTGTAAGCTGAATTGAAATTTTGTTGCTTGTCTCGAACCTTCCACCTCTCGCCTCCTCTGCCCACCTCTGAATCTGTCGAGAGCACTTTATTACGCTTCAAAGACCCACCGAATCTATCAAGCCCAACCATGTTTCGATCTAACTCTCTGTTCCTCCTCGCGCTGATCCTCTCTGTCCTCTCCGTCTCAACACATGTCGCGGCCCAATCAGCCTACAATCCTTCAGCATGTACGTACTCGCCATCTCCTCTACTCGAACGCGTCTTTCTCGCTGCTATCGAGGGTAGTGTTGAACTAGAATCTAACGATCAAAACATTGCCTCGAAACAGCTTGTCCTCAAGCTCTGCTCCAACAGCCAGTCAAGATCTCTCATGGCCCTCGATCGGGACCTGTAGCGGGTAAGGATTACTCGTACTGAGCAAAGGAGGAAGTGTAATTAAGTTGTTTTTCGTGAGTTGAATCTTTTTGAAGGGAGATGGAGGCAGCATACTGATTCTTGCGCCTTTCCAGATACGATATGATAAGATACGAATTGTGGATACGTAGGAACTTTCGAAATGTTGTATCGAATAGGGCAATCGAATATTAACAAACTCGGATCACTTTTCGCGTCCCTTTCCCGCTTCGCAACGGCTGTACGGTTCGCGTTCTGAATCGTTTCAGGGTCAGATGAGCGCTTGTAGCGAACTCGGTTGAGAAAGGTACGTAGAGGAGAAAGAGTTCTAGTCAAACATGATACTATATTGCGAAACAACCTTTTTAAAAATGCTGAAAGATGCGAATGCAATAACGGGAAACAGCTTTATGCCTTAGTGAATCTCTGTGATATCTCGTTCATGAGCCGAAGTATCCTCCCTCCTGAAGACCGGCCTCGTGCTTAACCCTTCTACCGACTCGTCTAATTTCTCCTGACTCGATCCAGCTTTCGAAGATAGTTTCTCATCCTCATCTCCCTGAAGAGTCTCAACAGAAGCTTGTTCTTGCTTCTTCTTCGCGAGTCGACGTTTGCCAGCTGCAGACTGAATGCCGAAAATGCTGGTTCTTCCTTCGATCCACTTCATTCGAACAAGGGCGAAGATGAACGCGATCCAGTAAAAGCAGTAGGAGAGAACAGAACCTAGAGTTGCTGTGTTCTGCCAGCCGAGAATAGCTGAAAAGGAAGGAAACGAGCTCGAAGTCAGTTTTTGCGTTCTTTCTTCTTCCTCCAAGACATAAGCGAGCGAGAGAAGAGCTCACCATTGAAGATACTCCAACCCTGCGAGCTCAATTGATTCTCAGGAGAGCCATACGGAACGTGCCATACAAGTCCGTCGACGTCGAAAGAACCAGGTCCTGATCCAGTTTCGCTGACATCGGAACCAACTCTGCAAGGCGTCATAATTTAGTCAGTTTAGCTCCACGCCCGGAGACAAGGAATTGAAAATCTGCTCACCCTTTGTGGAATTGGTAGGCTTCCAAGAACCAAACACTCCTGCTGAACAAGCCAGCACCGAGAAGGAGGAGAACATTCGTTGAAACAACAACTGTAGATTGTCGAGGGGATCAGTACGGTTTGTTCCATCTGAAGAATCAGTATAAGAGACCTTGAAAAGGGTGACTGACGGAAGATAGTCATATTGACTCGTGTTCCAAATCGATAAATAATGAAACCGATAACAAATCCTACGAGAATCCCCATGATTGCTGCCAAAGGGATCGATTTTGCGGGTTGTCCCAATCTGTAGCATATCTGTGATCAGTTGCGTTCTAGATGCGAGTTGCTCTGGAGACTCACGAAACACCCCCGACGAAAGTTACAGCTTCCAATCCTTCCCTCAAGATTGTCACCATTGGCAAGATGAACAATCCCCATTTACCTCTTCGACCTTGTCGACGTTCGTGCTCTGTCACTTGTACGTTCTCGTCTTTGTTGAAAGCTGCAGCAAACTTGTGCTTCCACTTGATCTGTGATCTGTCGATTTTGAGCATTCCGAGAGACATGAAAAAGATGAGAATCGCCGCGATTAAACAGAAGATTCCTTCGTATAGATCTACAACAGGTAGGAAGTAACGTGTCAGCTAACGTCGAATGTACACCTCTCCTGCGAAACTTCTCGGTTCAGACTCACCTTCGGATTTTGCCCACAAATCCGATAATTGTGTGAAGAAAACGGCAATGAAAGCAGCACCGATACAAATCGTGATAGCTAACCCAGTCAATGAGCCTGCCCATACCTATTCACCGTTTCCAAATCGAACGATCAGATAAATAAAAAAAGATCACCGGCGAGTCAAAGTGAGATCAAAAACGACTCACCATCCACCGCATCCGCTTCCGTAACTTCTTCTGTACTACTACTGCATCTTGATCTTTGCTGTCGACAGGTGCGAGTTGATCTACTAGCGAAAGGAGACACGAAACAACGATTCCTGCTTCGACTGTTTCTCGGAACAGAACGAAGAAGATTGGGACACTGAACACGTTCTTTCCTCCCATCTTGGAAGTGTTGACTGCCTTGAGAAGTAAGCTATGGAGCAGTCGGGTGCCGGTCGGAGAAGCAGGAGATCGATTGCAAAAAAAAAGAGGGTCAAGGTGATCGATTAGACTTGGATTAGACCAACGGTAATCTGATCCGAGACCACTTTTCGCATTTTCCTCTCTGAGTGAATTACTGTAGTATTTGCTTTGTTTTCGAGAAGCGAAAGTTTCGCGTCAAAGCTGCGACTTTACAATCTGCAACGAGAATCGGTTCACTGCATCAAGTACACACACCTACAAGTGGATCGAGACGAATCAAGTCTGAACGAGCTCGACGCGATACTTGAAATCGATTCTCAATTTTACTTGCCGGAACAAACGTTTCAATCTTTCCTATGCTCAAGAGTACAGCTAACAAGCAACAGCTTCTTCGCAGAAACCACAACGGAGAGAAGAAACGAAGGAAGGGAAGAGAAGAGGCTCGGCTCTCGGAACTTGGAGCTTTCGGAGGAGCGAAGTTTGAAATTTGCGAGAACTCTCTCGAGAGAACACTCTCTCGTCTCTCTCTCTCTCTTTCTCTTTCCTTCTCTTCACTTTTACCCTCAGATTTACATACTTCTCCCAGTTCTCACGCCGAGAGTCAATTCTACCTTCTCACACTCGTTTACTTTCCCACTCGGTAACTCTCCAAGAACAGTGAGTCATTCTTTCTTCATCACATCTCACATTTTGGTGATGGGGTGGAGCTCGAGATCGCTGACCAAATTTCGAAGCGAACTCGAACAGATTCACGCTCGTTTCAATCTGTGCCTTTACTCACAAGCAGTCGAACTGCGCTCTTGAAAGAAGGTGAGTTTACAATCGCTAATCCTCTCTCTCTCTTAAAACTGGCTGATGTTGTCGATGTCAAATAGAAGCTTGCGAACGGAAAGCCATCTTCGTTATCAACTTTCAGAGTGAGCGCTTCTACGAGTTCAGGGGGTAAGTCGTTCGAAATCTCTTTCTCACTTTTTCTTTGTCAGAGACTGACTCTCGATCATTGTCGTCCTCCGAGTAGATGCAGCGCTGACCGGCCCACTCTGAACGTGAGTCAGATTACTCTCAAGCCTCAAGTTCTAAGTCTGAACGTTTACTGATTACTTTTTTTCTCTTTTGTTTTTTTCTGCAGTTTTGTGGACTCGTAACCTCTATGGATTCGAGAGTTGATGGCGGAGGAAACCACCGGTGAGACTGCCGGTGGAGATGGACCCTTGAGGTCCGAGAATCACTCCTTTCCTAAACCTGCCTCGGCAGCGCCCTTGGGGATTTGTTGTAGTGTATTCGGGGCCAAAGCCGTCTTCGCAACTTTTGCTCATCGGCGACAGCGGCGCTTTCAGAAGAGCTACTTCAGTATAGGTTCACACCGGATGAAGAAAGTGAGAAATGTTCCCCTAGTCATTCTTCGAGAAAAAAGAGAAAAGGTACTCGATTGTCACGAAAAGCGGTGGTTGCTGAACGAGCTCTGCACTAGATTCTCGTTTTCCTACGATACCGATCCCGCCTCCTTGTCAGCAAGTGCAAACAACGATCCATACTTCTTACCCATCTCTTCGAGCTCTTTCACCATCTCCTCGTGTCTCGCTTCGAGAGATCCTAAATCCCGTTTCCCTTCTCCTGCTTCGCTTCGGGAGGTTTCGACCTTGTACGCTTCAACCTCCTGAATCTCCCTTCTTGAGCCTCTTGGCTCAACGCTCGACTGCTCAGCAGTAGAAATCCCCTTCCTGTGCTGCTTCTTAGCAGACATTCCAACTTCCCAAGCATGTTCTTGCATCTCTTTCCACGCTTCTACATCCGAGATCAACCTCCTCGATCTTGCACTCGAGTTTGGAGTAGCGTTCCCACTTGAACCTTTCCGAGTCGAGTTGAATCGAGGTTGGCTTCGTAGCGGTCGAGCTGGAGTTTCGAAAGAAAACCTCGACATGTCTTTGATCGATAGAATCAGGGGAGGTGAGTGAGTCTCGGGTGCAGGGGTAGAGGTGACGTGAAAAGACGAGGGATGGTTGTTGCTGGAGGAGGAGGGAGAAGTTTCCGAAGATGAAGAAGGAGAGGTGAAAGCGTCGGGAGGAGGCAGAGTCGTGAGACCCCCGAACTCAACCGCTTCCCAGTATTTCTGTTCTTCTCTCTTGGCGCCTTCGAGAGTTGATGGGGAAGGTCGCAGGATCGAGAGGCCTGGACTCGAGAAGAAGGAATTTGAAAAAGTCGTGAAGGAAGCGCTCGATTGACGCTGGTGCGAGAAAGACTGCGAGGGAGAGATTGCTGGAGGCTGAAAGGGTGGTGGAGTATACGGCGATGAGGCTATAGTAACATAGTCGAGCGTAATTGTAATTGATCAGCGATGGAAAGAGAGACCTGAATCGACAGAGAAATGCAAAACTGACTGGTTCGAAGTTTAGACCAATCGATCTGTCGGAACCAGCGATGACCCTTGATACTCAGGACATTGGGTCTCTCTACTGACTCGACAAGAAGCCTGAAGATTCCTCCCGCGTGAGTTGGCAATGGACAAGCGAGAATCAGGAGAAACGAAGCTCACCGAGAAATGAAATCTCTTGCATCTTGGCTCACATTGGCTGTTTCAGGAAGCTTGAGATACTCCTATTCGACAGGATAATGATTAGTCTTTGCTCGAGCAATCGGGAAGAGAACGAAGTATCAGGAACGAACTTGGAAATTGATGATACGTTCGTAGGTTTCAGGAATCGCTTCTGCGAAGAAAGGAGCTTGACCGAACAAAAGCTATAGTGGGCAGGAACGTGTCAGCTGCCGAGAAGCTCGAGAATCGCGACAGTGGTAGAGTGCAAGGGAAAGGGAAACTAACCTCGTAAAGAACGACTCCAGTAGCCCACCAATCGACCTCGTTCCCGTACGCTCTCTCGTCCTCACTATCCCTCCACAGGCTTGATTCAAAGTCGTTCGATTCCTCCGCAACTTGTTCGGCGTATTGCAGTACTTCTGGAGCGATGTAATCGGGAGTTCCAACGAGAGCTAGCGCGAATTTGCGTGGGACTGAGCGATTCGTTGAACGAAGTGATGAAGTAGAAGCAGTGGTATTCAGAGGCGCAGGCGAGAGTGGAGCTGCTGAACCAAAGTCGGTGAGTTGGAGGTGTCCCGAAGAGAGGAGTAGAAGATTGTGAGGTTTGATGTCGCTGAGCCAAAGTGACGGAAATCAGTGAACGCCTTCGACAGCGAAGAGGATACTTGAGCCTCACCGATGAGCCCAGCCTTGGTTGTGAAGCCACTCGACGGCATCGACTAATTGAGCTATCCAGAATTTGACCCATTCTTCCGGTAAACCCTCGTTCTGGCTCGAATCTTTCCCCTCTAGTGAAGTTTCTAGTAAGCCCCAAAGATCTCCTCCTGACGCATGAGAGAGTACTAGGTGACAGGAAGATTGAGAGAGGAAGGACGCGATGAGTCGAGGTATTCGAGGTGAAGCGGAGGACGGAGAAGAATTTGAAGAAGCAAGTCGAAGGATGGTGATTTCGCGTGCTATCGATTGTTGCTGTCAAACATGAGGACTGGTCAGCTTCAAATTGTATCCAAGGATAGCTTGAGATAAAATGGAGACGAACTTGTCGCATGCGAAATGCCCATCGACGATCTACAGTCTTGACAACGAATAACTTGCTCGTTAAGCGACCCGTTCCAGTTAACGTTGACTCGGGACCAACGAGCTCTACTTGATTGAAAGGACCCGACGAGGACAATGTAGCGAGAGAACGGAAATCTTCAATCGAGAGCGAGTTTGAAGCAATTCTTCTCAAGTTCGGGGGTAGATCTAACGATGTGAAGGTCAACGAGGATCTCAAGGATTTTATAAATCGATTACATACCTTTGCGCGCGCTTTGTAGCTCTATGCAGCGTAAAACAGCTCGGTGTAGAAGTTCATCGGAGGAGAGAGCGGGGTGAGTTTCGCGTTCCGGGAATTGCTCGAGTCCAGCTATAACCTCTAGACGCCTTTCTGGCCATCCAGGCATCTCGGGAAGTGAAGTTTGATGTAAAGTTGAGGTTATCGAGAGGGGAGACGAGAGAGAGTGCGCTGTTCTCCCTTTTACACCTCACTCGCTCGCCTCAGAACACTCGCAAACTGAGAAGAGACAGTATCTAGGTAGAACTATGGCACCTTCAGCGACCAAATCGAAAGCGTATAGCAATCCCATCTCGTCGGCAGCAGGTCTGTCAACTACATCTCTCCTCCCTCTGCCTCACGTCTTTCTGACGTGTACTGCACCTCTATAGATGATGTCAAGTACAGGACCAAATACAAGGAGCTCAAAGTCAAAGTACACGAGATAGAAGAGGTGAGTCTCAATCTCGTCTCAACTCTTCGTCTCCCTCCTTAGGATTTCGTTTTCTGACTCTAATATGGGTGCTCTAGGACAATACAAAGCTCTCAGTCAAAATCTTGAAGAGCAAGAAGGCGATTCAGAGGTTACGGATAGAGCGAGCGTTCGTTTCTTATTTCTCGCGACTCAACTCTTTCGTTTCTCTTTCCTCGTGCTGACTGTCTTCTCGCGACCTACAGTATTCTCTATGATCGACTACAAAATACGACAGCTCCCACGAATCCTTACGCTCTCTCCTCTGCTGCTCACCTCTCGACTTTCGCATCATCTTCCGCTTCGACCTCGCAATCGAGCAGCAACCAACCTCCTTCCATTCTCACGACCCCTTCTTACCCCCTCGCAGATCCCGAAGCACCTGCCCTCTTCCTCAAACAGCTTGACGCTCAGAAACTCGCAGCTCTACAAAGGGGAGAAGCAGGATTTGGAGAAATTCCGAAAGCCGGAGTTGAGGGAGAAGGCGCTGTCGCCAAAGAGGAGAAAGAGCTACTCAGTGCGGGACCTCCTGTCGATCTACCAAGTGGAGCGGTACAACAGAACGGAGCTTCAGCAATATCGAACGGAACGACTGGCGAAACAATTCCTCAAATTCCAGCTCAACATCATCAAGCGCCAACGTCAACGACTGGACAACTCGGTACGCAAGCCTAACATGCTAGGAGTTCTAGTTAGATCTGTGTCGGGTTGTAGAATCTTTCCTTTCGTAGTCTCTCAATGTTGTTTTCAATCACAGTTCGAATCTTTCCTCGTTCTCGTTTTTCGAAGTACCTCTCTCGCATTGTAGCGCAACAGTTATAAGAGCAGTGAAAACCTTGTATTACTAGTAGCAACAACCTGCCGCATGAAGACAAACTACGAATTCCTCCTTCATATATAACTTCTGAAATGAATGTCGCCTTACTTATGAAACCTCTACTCGAGTGGGATATTTTTCTACTTTGGGTTCGTGTGAGGCGATTAAAGCGGCTTTTCGACGTCTTCTTCGCCAGGAAAAGGACCGATTGAAAAACTTCGATGAGTTTCCAAACCCCTCCTCCGAAGAGGAAAAGGTGAGGAAAACCCCTAGAGTGTGGAAGCCAGTCGTGTTGTGGGAACTAGATACAACGATAGAGATCAGTAGGTGTTCTTTGAAGCAGCTGCTGTAGGTCGAGGTGAGACTCACGGTGATTTCTGAAGAAGAGAAGAGAAGAGCGCTCGCTTGACCGAGAAGTCGTTTGTCTTGAAAGTTTGCACTACATTTCGAACGAACCTCGAAGAAATACCACTGCTTTTTCGTCTCGCAATCTCTCTCTCTACATTCGCGGTCAAGCTCAAGGCGACCTACAACAGCTGCCGATGACTGCAACCGACTACTATCTTCAGCTTTGACCTGATTTGAAATCGAGTCAAAGGTTAACCTTTCACCACGTGTCAGATCAGTTCAAAGGTCGAATATCATTACTGCTCTTGACTCTGTCCTCTCTACACTCCTGAATACTAGTTCAAACTACTCTCTTAGGTTCCGATGAGTTATAGCGTCAAAATCGTCGAGCACTCGACACTATCAGACTTTCTCTCAACAGCGACTACCTCCGCTGGAGATACGGGAAGACTCAACCTTGTTTTAGGTCCGCTCATGGAAGTATGGACGAAAGAAATGGCAGATGGTAAGGAATTTGTGAAGGATGAGGAGAAACCCGATGGTAGAACAAGAATTTTCATTACTGTTTGGGAGAACGACTCTCTAAGGTGTGCTTTCCTCTCTCCTCTTTGCAGACAGGCGTAACGTAATTGACACAAAGTGTATGAGAACGACAGGCTCTTGTTCACCAAATTTGGAATCGGTCAATGTCAGCTTTCCAGTCCTCTTCCCCCTTCGCAACTCGAAACTCTCGCGATTCCTCTGCTCCAACCTCTCGTCTCTCACCTTCTCAGCCTCCCTATCTTCTCGAAGTCACCTTCCAACTCCATTGGTCCCGGTCTTCTCCGAACTCTCGCTGGTTGTAGACCTTTGATTATGGCTTTTCTCAAACTTTGGCCCGTTCCCTATTCTCCGACTCCCGGTTTCGACATTCACGCCTGCTCTCTCCGCTCTCCACCCACTCTCGAAAAGGCCACTCTTCCAGATCGTCACTCAGTCTCACTCGTCGACCTCTCCCGAATCTCCTCGAAAGACTTCGATCACCTCGCTCGACTAGTCATCGGTTTCATTTCCAATCATCCATCCGCAACCTCGACTCTCACTCTCGAAGAAGCAAAGGAGAGGACGAAAAGTATGACACCGATGTGGATTTACAAAGCACCTCTCGACGAGAATGATTCGACGAACGAACCAATTCCGCTTGGATTCTGTCATCTAGGACGACCTACTCCAAAAACTATCGCTATCCGAGGAGTGATGGTCGCAGAAGAAGCACGAGGAAAGGGAATAGCGGCAAAAATGGTTGCAAATGTTGCGAGAACCTATCTGGTGGATGCGAGGTCGCTAGAGTTCGATCCTTCTTTCCACTCTCCTCCCCCTCAACCGGACCCAAGCACTGTATTCGGAATGAAGGAGGAAGTTTGTCTGTTTGTCGAGGTCACAAATGGAACGGCGAGAAGGTTATACAAGAGAATCGGTTTCGAAGAAAGCGAAGATCGTTGGGGGAACTGGAACTTGGAAGGCGTAGAACCAGGTTCATGGTGAAATTGCGGACCAGACTCTCAATCGGCAATAAATGTTCTCCAGGCGGACAGTTGATGAGGATTCCGGTTGCGAATGTAATCTATTTCTTCAATCTTCTGCGGATCCTCACTTTCATATCTTTGTCGAATTGGAAGACGCCAAGACCCACTGAAACGACACGCTAGAGGTCAGCCGAGGTGACAAGAGTCGGAACGAGAAGAGGAAACTTGCCTCTACCGGGTCGCCTCTTCGGTCGAACTCCATCTCTTGTTCCTGGGAAGCTTAACGCCTCGTAATCTTGAGGATTGCTCGATGAGGGTCCAACTAGCTCAAACTCAAAAGCTGCGAAAAGGATAGAAATAATAGACTTGAGCTCGAAGGTGGCTAATTGATTCCCTTCGCACTGATACAGCACAGCTTGGTGAGGTGAGATACTGTGGAAATCGCAAGGTAAAGAATGATGAAGCTTACACGACTGATCCCTCCACCAAAACCCCATACTTCACGAGCTCGTGTACTCTTTTTCTCCGATTCCTCATCCGCGTCTTCGTCGAAGAAGCGTCTTCCATCCCATTTGTGTGCTTCGTCTCCCCATGTCGCTTGATCGAGATGAGAAGCACGAGTAGCGCAGATGACCCGACTTTTCGGCGGGATCACTACTTCAGCTTTGTTTCTTGTTTTTAAGGGAAGAGGTTGTTCGACGTCTCGGATAGAGAAGACGGAAGTGCCGATACGAAGAGTTTCAGTGATACAGGACTGGAGGAGAGGTAGATTTTGAGAGAGGTGATCCATTGAATGAGGAGAAGTTGCTGATTCTCGAGCGCGAGAGTAGGAACGATCGATCTCTGAGAGGACATCTTGCAGTAGAGTTTCCGGCCCCTGTAAAAGACACAAGACACAAGAGAACTTGAGACGGGACATAAGGGGCGTTCGCCTGAGCGGATGAGATCGGTCAGTTTGCAAGGTTACGAACGGAGAGAGAAAAGGGGAGAATCAACACACCTGCAGTGCCCAAGCGTCGGCTACGAGTAATATACCTGCCTCCCATGTTCCCAAACCTTGATCCAGTGCATTCTGAGCCATTTCTCTCACCACACCTTTCTCCAAGCCTGGGAAACCAGCTTCGATCCACTTTCTCATTACGTCTGCCAAAATGTGCTGACCCTGCTTTCCCTTCTTCAGGAGTATACTGGTGAGAGGTCGTGGTATTAATCCGCTGGCGAGGAGAGGGAAAGCATCGTCAAACGAATCGAAGGCTTCTCTAAAAGCTTCCTTCGAAATACCACTCGGTATCCTCACTTCCGGGCCGAAGAGCCCAACGAGACTCGCCTCAAAGAAGATATCGGTGATCCAGCTGTTCAAGTCTACCACCAATTGACCGTCCGATGTTCCGTCGAGTCGAGTTGCGAAGTTTTCGATTTCTTGTTTGACAGTCTTTACGAATCGATCGAGGGAATCTTCGAGCTGCAATCTCTGTAGGCCACGACTGTGAATTCTGTAAAAGCCGTCCATCGTCGGCTTGTCAGTCCACCAGGATCCGACAGCGTCGAAAACCGTATTCTGCATTTCCCTTCTGATCGGCAGCTGTACAAGTTCATTAGCTCTTCGGTGCAGAAAAGCTCATTAGAAATGACTCACGAAGCTCAAAACCTTCGAAGAAGCTTTATACACCTGATCAATCGTCTCTGCCTCGAGAACAAAGTATTGCTGTAGAGGCCAAGGGAGATAGACTACACTTCCGTACTTCTGTTGAAGCGACCGTAGAAATGCATCTTCATCTGCGCCCAGGCGAATGATAGCTACGAGTCCTGCGAGGAAGGAAGGACACCAGGGAACCGAGAAAGTTGGAGGAGCGTGTGGGGCTGATTCGAGTCTGTAGAATAGGCGATACGTTGCACCTATCGCGATCGATAGCACGAGGAGTGCGCCGAGCATGCGGTGGAGAGTTGAGCTAATGTCGAGTGAAGTCTAAAGGACGAAAAGCCGATTTTCATTCAACCTCATCGAGGTCGTTGTGGGAAAACTCTCGAACTGACTCATCTCTCTTTTCAAGCCAATGTTACAGTTCGGATCTGCTTCAATCGCGGAGCGAAAGTTTCCTGATTACAGCGAGTTGTGCTCAGACGAAGCCGCGAGTTTCCGTAAAACTGACTGAAACTCGCCGATGTAAAGTTTTCGCGGGTCCGCCTGACTCTCATTGGATCCACAAGACCTTGTGACCTAAGGGGAGACAGAAAGGAGGCTCCGCTTGGCATCGAACTGAAGGTAGAAGTTCGATTTTATTTGTCAAGGGAAAAGATTACGAGCAGAGTACGATGCAGAAAGCCTTTTGTGCTCCACCTTGATCGTCTCCACCTCGAGACTATCCATGAGAGCTCAGAACAGAGCGAAGGAGGCAACCTGAAGCAAGATGAAGCTGCATCTTGACGGACAAGAAAGAGGGTAAAACGGAAATGAAGCTTTGCAAGCTTTCATCGCCAACCGAGCAAGTTGTGACTGAATTGAAGTATGCCAAGAGCCGATCGTGTTTTGGTACAGAGCCCGTACTTGAGCTTCGAAGAGTGTAAAGAGTACCGCAGTTGACCCGAATGAGCGAATGGTAGGAGCAGGGAGTGAGGGTCTTTAGCGTTGTTTGTGCTGGCTCCATGCCATTGTAATAGCCTTCTGAAAGCTTCAGGAGTTCCAAAACAGCGAAAGAAGGTACAGGAGAGATGTCGTAAACTTGATCTGTGATTGGAAGAGGCAAGAGAGCGACGCTTCTCAATCCTCCACCTCTACCACTACTTCCCACTTACGCTTCAGGATGAGTTTCCCTGCACTCCGAACCTCCGCCATCCGCACTCGTGCCCCTCGCGCCGTTGCCGGAGCGCGATCCTATGCCACTCCTTCGTCTTCCCTTTTCTCGGTTCAAGACGCCAACGGAGTCAAGGTCGCCAGTTCAGAGACCGCTGCCCCTACGAGTGCTATCTCGCTTGTCATCAAGGCTGGTTCCCGATACGAGCCTGCACCTGGAGTCGCTCACGTTCTCAAGAACTCTCTCTTCAAGGTGCGTTTCGATCATCTCTCTTGCAATCAACGGGTAGCTGACAAGAGGGCAACCGGACATCATGTAGAACACCAACAAGCGTAGCCAAATCCAATTAGTGCGGGAAACTGAACTTCTCGGAGGAGTTCTCTCCTCTTCCCTCTCTCGGGAACACCTCATCCTCACCGCTGAGTTTTTGAAGGGCGACGAGTGAGTTTCTGATGTCTCAAGAAGCCTCAAATCGGATCGCGACTGAGCTAACGAACGTTCTTTTGTGGCAATTTCGCTTCTCGCAGAGCTTACTTCGCAGAGGCTCTCGGAGATGCTATCACTGAAGCCAAGTTCGCTCCTCACGAGTACGTTGAAGAAGTCGTTCCTCAAGTCGCTGCCGAATACGAGCAAGCTATCCGGGATTCTACCACTTACGCTTTCGACCTCGCTCACCAACTCGCTTTCCGCAACGGACTCGGAAACTCCCTCTTCGCTTCTCCCCACACCGCTGTTCAACACTCTACCATCACTTCCTTCGCCAAGACTGCCTTCTCTCCTTCCAACCTCTCTGTCATCGGATCCAACGTCGATGCATCCCAACTCAAATCCCTCGTTGGAGAATTCTTCGTTTCCGGCACCCCCTCCTCCTCTTCCATCTCTTCCTCCGCCTCGAAATACTACGGTGGTGAAGTCCGAGTTCCCTCGGTCGGTCACTCCCCCGTAGATCAATTCCTCATCGCCTTCGAAGGTGCTTCCGCTTCTTCCGCCGAATTCGCTGTTCTCCGTTACCTTCTCGGAGGTGAATCTTCGATCAAGTGGTCGACTGGTTCCTCTCCTCTCGCCAAACTCTCCTCCACCAACGTCTCTGCTCAAGCTTTCAACCTCGCCTACTCTGATGCTGGACTCTTCGGAATCTCGGTCAAGGCTCCTACCGCTCAAGTTGCCGATGTCGCCTCGAAGGCCCTCTCCGAGCTCAAGACCGTCGCAAAGGGAGCTTCCGATGAGGCTATCAAGCAAGCTATCGCCAAGGCCAAGTTCGCTGCCGCTGCCGCTCTCGAAACTCGCTACGGTCAAGTCGAACTCGTTGCTGCTCAACTCGCCGCTGAAGGAAAGGCCCCTGCTTCCCTTGAGGATGTGTTCTCGGCTCTCGACAAGGTTTCGGCTGAGTCGATCGCCAAGGTGAGTCGTTGAATCTTTCCTTCATCTATGCCGAAGAAATTCGAAATTGAATATTGTATTGTGACCTTTACAGGCTGCTGAGAAGGCTTTCAAGAGCAAACCCACCACTGTTGCTGTCGGAAACACTCACTCCCTTCCCTGTAAGTACCTGACCGTTCCCGGCTCATTTGATTCGATCCATCAAACTGATTTATGATTCGTTCTTTCCGACAGACGCCGACACCATCGGTCTATAAATGATGTAATAGAAGGAGAGAGTTTAATAGTTGTTTGTGCTCAAAATTCTGAATAGAAGCGTCGTGTGTGCTGGAGGGTGACTTTTGAGAGTAGAGGAAACCCATTTTCTTCCCACCCTTTTTTATTATTGTTTACCTTGTTTCTTTTCCATTTTCTTGCCATCCGAAAAATGCCCAACGGGCTATTCGCAGTACGATAACACCCTCACAAGACTGGAGAACTCGATTAAAATCCAGAGAGAATATTAAGTCACGAGCGAAGAAACGTGAGAAGTACTGGTCCCACCATTCATCAACTCCGAGTCGAGTCAATCCGTCATCTCGAAGGCTCGTATACATGTCTCGAGTGCCATCAGCCCCGTCCAGTAGAGCAGCAGGCCCTTCACGAGTAGGACCCCCACCAACTTCGACCGTTTCCTCGTCGGCTCAAACATCTCGAACCTACGCTACTCCTTCCTCAAGTTCCGACCCGACAAGGAGTGGAACAACGTCTTCTGCCCGGCAAGCGCGACCTCAACCAACTTCGTCGAATTCGAATGGCTCTGGAGGAGGAGGAGGAGCAGTTCCACGACCTCAAAGCAACGTCGGAGCTCGACTGCTAAAGAAACGACAGAGTGTAGCGTATCATCCTCATCAAGGTCAAACAGGAGGAGGAGGTCAAATTCCTGCTGTTCCTTCGTTACCGAACCTCTCGTTCCCTCAATCAACTTCGGCCTCATCCTCCTCGAGAGGACTTCCTCAAGCGGGCAGCTCATTAGCCCCTCCCGTTCCTGGATCGAGTGGTAGGATACTGCAACAACAACAGCAGCAGCAGCAGAATCAACAAGTAACGCCGAGAACTCATGGAGAGAATCAACTTCTCGCAACGGGACTCGATGTAGATCAGCTAGGTAGCGAAGGCTTCAAGCCAGAAGACTGTGAGTGTTCAAGTCAACGTCTGCTCTACAAAACGAGCACGAGGAAGACAGCTGACAAACGAAAGCGAATTCTGGAATTCAACAGTTCTGAAGTCTAGTTTACCGGGAGGAAACGAAGAAGGGGCAGCTCGTATGGAAGATCTACGGAAACTCAAGAGTCAAGTAGAAAGTGCCATGAAGATCACGGAGAGTGAGCTGCAACGAAGCGTGTTCAAGTGAGCTTTCAAAACAACCTTTTCTCTCTCCCAGTTCTGTTCGAAGCTGATTCTCGCACTTGTCGGCTGTCTCTCTAGTAACTATACAGATTTCGTCATTATCTCGAAAGAGATTGCAACATTGGAGAACGAGATGCTGGAGTTGAAAGGAGTACTCGAAGAATGGAGATCAGTACCAGAATCTCTAGAAGGTGGATTCGGAGGAGATGACGACCTTTTGACTGGCCGTACGCACCTACTTCTCTTGGAAGTGGATTCTTACGATGGTAAGACTGACTCTGTGTCAAATGTGCGAGTAGCGAGTCGCCGGAATGCTCGAAACTCGATTGCCGATCTCGCAACTCTGTACAAATCTCAACTCTCAGCCCTGTGGGAAGGCGTAGAAGGAGCACAGAAGCTTCTACCGTACGTACCCGGCCGACATATTATCACCGAAGCATCGACATTCATTGAATTACACGCAGCGACTTACAAACCTAAACAACCTGTTCACCTCTTTTTGTTGAACGATGCTATGCTCGTCTCGGTCAAGAAGAGAAGGGGAACTGGAGCTGGAGGCGCTGTTAGACTAGTCGCTGAAAGGTGTTTCAATTTGAGTGAGATTGTCGTTGTCGATTTGAAAGATGGAGGAGGTGAGCGAGATTTCTCATTCCCATAGTCCTTCGAGTCGGAGCAGTGACCTTCCTGAACTTGTCACAGATCTCCAGAACGCAGTGAAGATCAAACGAGGGAAAGAAACTATCATCTTCCGAACTGACAAAACCGAAGACAAGAAGATGCTTCTGCTCGCTTTCAAGAAAGTCGCTGAAGAACTCATGAACAAGAAGAGGAAAGAGATGCTGAGTGAAGCCGAAGCTCGGAAGGGAGATGTGAGTTTGTCTTGCGTTTTAAGTGGGCGAACGTACTCCGGAGCTAACGACCGAGCAAAACTTTCTTGACAGCCTTCGGGACTTCGACACGATTACGACGGATCTTTCGCTTCTTCCGAATTCAAACCTTCTTCGATACTCGGATTCGTCAGAGATGATCCAAGCGGCAAGGACCTCAGTTGGATTGGAGATTATTCGGACGAGCTGTCTGTCGCGATATCTACGAGGTCTTTCGAAGATGCTGTAGTACTCGTCGAGAAAGGTGATTCTTCTCTACAGTCCCTTCGCTGCACAGTATACTGACGTCTCGTTGTGCGAGTCTAGGCAAATCGATTCTTCCTCAAATCGCCGGAAATCCACATGCTTCTTATCTCTTCCGAGCCAAACTGGACGCTCGAACCTCTGAACTCGTCTCTTCCCTTCTCAATGACCTCTCTGATCCCTCCCTGCGGAAGACTGGAGTAGTCGGTACAACAGGATGGCTACTTCGATTAGGCCAAGGAGAACACGCTCGAGAAACTTTCTTGACTGCTCGAGGCGCACTGTTGCGGAAACGAGCTAGACAGATCAAATTTGAAGGAGATATCAGCATGTATATCTCGGAATTGGCGATGGTATGTTTCACTCTGATCAAGAACACTTGTGAATGGTACATGGCGGCGTTCAAAGATAATCGAATGGCTTCAGGTAAGCTCTCTCCTTCTCTCTCTCTCTTTCTCCGCCTCTGTCGACGATCGCTCACGCCCTCTCCGATGTGTCATAGGCTTTGTTCGATGGGCAAGTGCGCAAGTCGAGATTTATGCTGAAATTTTTAGGAGACAAGTTTACGGAGCTGATCAAGATGGCAAAGTGATCGAAGAATCTCTAGAAGTTACGAAAGCTCAAGGTGCTATGGTCAGTTTCACTCTTACGCTTTGCCTTCCGCTAATGTAGATGTACTGATCTGAATTCATTTCTTTCAGCTTCGAGACGTCGGATTAGATTTCTCTTTCCTCCTCGATGGACTCCTCAAACCTCCTGCGAAACCGACGGCTTCCGATTCAACCTCTAAAGGCCGAGTACAGTCTCCTACAACCTCTACTCGACACGGACAAGAAACCGTTGGAGAGGAGAACCATCTCAGACCAAATCGAAGTCCTGGTGCGGCGATTTCAATGGCGAGGCAGAGTATCTACCAGAGCTCTCAAGGCTCTGGACAAGGAGCAGAAGGAGGAGCTAGGTCTCCAGTGCCATCTTTACCTCCTGGACGAGGGTAATATGACCGAAATTTGTGCTATTACAAGCTTTAGTCTTTTTCCCTTTCTTTTTTCGAGCGCGAAACGAGAGACTCAGCACAGTGAGTACCGACGAAGCGGTAAAGTGTAAGCTTCGAAGTAGTCTATCAATCGTGTACGAAATCGAAGTTCCGAGCCTTCGAAGCCGATCGAAGCTCTTCCCCTCCTCCACTTGTCGCTTCTCCACGCTCAGCTTAAACTACTCGCTTCAGTACTCTTCTCCAACTCGATACCTTCATTACACTTCATCAAATCAGCTTTAACCAAGATGGCAGAAGAATCGAGTACGAGTTCGTCATCAAACCAGTTCACCGTCACCATCAAAGGTCCTTCGGATGTCAAGCTCTCTATCACGATAGATTCTGATGCAACTGTCGAACAACTCAAGCAAGCTATCGCCGACAAGAACTCTGAGTTCCCGAAAGATAATCAACGCCTCATCTTCTCCGGAAGAGTCCTCAAAGATGAACAGGTTCTCGCTTCTTATGGTGTAAAGAATGGTGTAGCGATCCACTTGGTAAGCATGACACATACTCTGTCTCTCGTCAAATAGAGACGAGGAGGCTAACTCGCTCGTAACCGATTTCAGGTCAAAGGAGCTCGACCGGCAGGCAGTAGCTCGAGCACTCCAGCTTCACGAGGACCCTCCGAGGCAGCAGGAGTACCGAGTAACTTCGGTGCTGGTCAACAGATCATGGGTAATCCCTTGGCGCCCCTCATGAACGCTCAATACGCAGGTCAACTCGGAGGATTCAACCCTTTCGCAGAGATGGGTATCAACCCTAACGATCCCAACTATGTTCAACAAATGATGCAATCTCCCGAGGTACAAGGTCAAATGAACAGATTGCTCTCAGATCCGGCAATCGTCGATCAACTCGTAAGCTTTCTCTTCCCTTTCTAATTCCAAGGTTTCGTCAATTTTTGCTAAATCCCGTATGTCTCTCACGCAAAGATCGATTCGAACCCTCAACTTCAAGCTATGGGCCCTCAAGTTCGTCAGATTATGCAGTCTGAACATTTCCGAAACTTTGTCACAAACCCTCAACTTATGCAAAACATGATGGGAGCGATGGGAGGAGGAGCCTCCGGAGGATTCCCTCCTCCAGGTGCTTTCGGTTTCGGTAGTGGTCAAGCTCAAACGAACCAAGGAGCAGGAGCAGGAACAGGGGGAACTCCTAATTTATTCAATCCTTGGGCTTCCGCAACTCCCGCTTCTCCTTCAACCGCCAACTCTGATTCGACTACCGGTTCTGGTCCGACAAACCCGAACGCTGCAACTGGTCAAGGAGCTTTCAACCCTTTCGCTCGAGGAACTGAAGGACAGCAAGGAGGTGCAGGAGGTATGCCAGATTTTAATCAATTGATGCAAAACATGAATCAGCTACAACAATTGCAAAACATGTTTGGAGGAGCCGGTGGAATGGGTGGAATGGGCGGATTTGGAAATGCTGGGAACACCTCCTCGACTACTCCTCAAGTTCCTCCGGAGGAACGCTTCGCAGTAAGTTTTCGATTCCTGCCTCTTGATTCTCCAAGTGAAATGACCAGTACTGATATATCTTCTCTGGTGAATACAGACTCAACTTGAACAGATGCAAGCGATGGGATTCACGGATGCTTCACGCAATGTCCGAGCTCTGCTCGCTGCAGGTAAAACCAACGATCTCTCCTCCTTTTCTCCTCGAAACGCCTCGCTGACTTCTTTGACTCCTTTGTTTGCGACAGGTGGTAATGTCGAAGCTGCTATCTCGTACCTCTTTGATAACCCTCAATAGGTATCAATCGTGCTTGTAAAGTTCTCGTCAACGTCTTTTTCTGTATAAATATTGCAACCCTCGAAGTTTTACAGTTGATTCTCCCAGGCGAAGAGACTCATAATCGGAAGCGAGCTCTGTGAGAACAGAAAAGGAATTGCAAAATGCTAGTTAACGATTTCGAAATACGGTTGAGAGTGCAAAAAGAAATATACAAGGAGAGAGTGAATGGTTGTGATTAGGTTATAGATGAGGTCGTATCCGGAAGAGGGACGTGAAATGATAAGTAGAGACACAAGAACACAAAGTCGAAGACAACAGGAAAGAGAGAGATAGAGAGAAGAAGAAAACAAATACAATTAGAAAAAAAACCTTTCCATAACGAGACACGAGACTGAGAACCCAATACAAGTACAAAATAATCACCATACACCCCTACCTAAAGCTGTGGCAGTGTACATGTCACCCGAGACATCGGGATCTCCATCTTCATCCGACGAGGAGTCGCTCACTTCAGAATCCGAAACGGCTGGTCGGTTCTTCGGGTACTGATTTGCGCGAGAGAGATCGGTTGCGAGAGTGGCTCGACGAGGTAAGATGGTATGAGAAGCGGAAGGAGGTAGTTGAGGGGGCGGAGGAGGAGGAGGTTGGAAGTTTGCGGGAGAGGGATGGGGAGCTCGAACTCCAGAATCGGGTAGTAGTTTTCGAATCGGACCGGCTGCAGTTTCAGAAGCTGGAACGACCGGGGGAGCGAGTTGTTGAGTCGAGGAAGATCGTTGAGGTAAGCCTTGACCGGGGATAACTGGAGGTCGAGGAGCTCCTCCCATCACTCGATTGCGAGTTTGTCGTTCCCAGAGTAAGTTTCGACGTAGAGACTCGCTCAACTCGGTCGCGAGCATAGCTCGACGAGTCGTCCGAGGGGTTTGAGGGGGTGCAGCCATGGCTGCGGCTTGTTCGAGTTCGGCGAGTCGTTGTCGTCGTGCGAGAGCGGCAGCGGTTTCGTTCTTGCTAGCTCCAGCTTCTTCGTCCTCCGACTCCTCCGAGCTAGATTCGAGTTCGACATCTTCAGGTTTACCCTTCTTCGTGAACGTAGGTTGTCGAGTCATTGTCAGACGATCTCCGAGTAAACCTCGAGGCTTCGTTCTTGGAGCTGGCTCTTGTTGATGTGCCATCGAAGGTAGACTCGACATACTCTTGTGACCTCGTTTCATCTCGATACTTTCGGTATGCTCCTCGTCATCTTCGAACTGATCGGGGTGGAAGAGTTGAGAGAGAAGACCAGGTGGACGACGTTTAAGTTCTCCAGGACCTCCCATTTCTGACATCGAAGGGGAGAGGTGTACCATTGACGGAGGTCGTTTGGCGAAGAGTCCGGGCTCGATGACACTCTTCGATCTTCCAGTCATTGGTCGAGCTGTAGGTTCGTTCTCCGTCGAATTCCTCGCTACGTCTGATTCCGTCGAGTATTCCGATCCCCAACCCGATGAAGAGTCGTCCTCCGAGTCCTCATCATCCCATTCGTCATCGTCATCTCCCTTCGTCGACTCAGTTTCCTTTGCCTTTCCTTTCCCCTTATCCTTTCCATTCGCTTCCGAAGCTGAAGGTCGAACCGTAGATTGTTGCAGAGGTGATCCGATTTTTGGAACCGATCCCATAGGAGCACTTTCCTTCGAGACTGAAGAGTGTCGGTCGTCGTCCGATTCAGAGTTTGGACTAGAAATGAAGAAAATCTTCTTGTTCGCTCCAGGAGGTTTCGGGGTCATTTTGAGAGCTGATGGACCCGGCTGAGAAGCTTGAGCTGATGGAGTAGGATCCGAAGTTGTAGAGGAGGAAGCGGTAGGAACGACTTTGTCAGGAAAACTGAGGGGAGTGTTTTGGATTCGAGTCGAGTGAGCTCGAGATTTCGGGGGAGATTCAGCGAGAACTGCACTCGGTCCTGCTGGAGTCGGAGGAGGGGCGATCCTACCGACTTGAGGTCGAGCGGATTGCGAAGGAGGGGAGGAAACGTCGAATCCCTGAGTGAAACTCTGAGGTTTGAACGAAGCGGCAACTTCAGCGGTACTGACGTTTCGCTTGAGGTGAACTTCACTGGGAGGTCGGTTAATCTGAGTCGCAGAGGAAGTCGAGGTCGGAACGGGAAGGGCAGCGGGGGTTAAAGATTTTGACTTGCGAGCTGAGGTTGATCGAGCGAGTTTGACAGAGGAGCGACGTCGAGAGGAGGGAGCTGTTTCAGACGTTGTTCGTGTAGGAGCGGGTGGGGGTGGCATAGAAGAGTCTGTTTTGGCGAGAGCGGAAGATGAAGGCGCAGTTCGGGTAAGAATGGGAGATTGTGGTCGAGTCGAGGTCAAAGTTGAGGTCGAGGTCGAATTGGAACCGAGTTGCGGAGACGAAGCGAGGGGAGTCGAGGCTTTCGAGGGAGAGACCTTGTTGACAGGAGACGTAGCAATGGGGGTCGCTGCATCGAGGAGGAGAGAGTTGCTCGCGCTGAGACCGTCGGGAGCAGAGTTTCCTCTCGATCCAAGAGATGGTTTCGGAGAGGACGTGACGGGGACTTCTGCGAGACTCCGAGGTCGTTGAGGAAGAGTAATGGCGGGTAGAATAGAGGAATCGGTGATCATTCTTTGTAGAGAATCTCCACTGATCGTTGGTGCTGTCCGCCATTCCCTCGAAGTTCCTCGACCTGAAAGAATCGATCGAGTTGAGCCTCCCATCGCTGACGCCGGCACTGAGACTGTTCTCCCCCGAGGTTGTGGTTGACCCTCAACTGCTTCCGTTCTTCCGTTCGTTTCCCGACTCGACCGAGTTCCTTCTTTCTCGACTTCGCTTTCGCTGTCTGAAGTCTCCTCCCACTCCGGATCGCTCCATCCTGCTTCTACTGCCTTCTGTTTAGCTTCTGCCTCTGTGCAGTCTGCTCCCAATTCCATCTCCATCGTCGATTGGTTCCGTAAATCTCTCCTGCCTGAGTCGAACCATAGCCTCCAAGACAGATTCTCTAATCTTCTACCGTTCTGCAAGTTGTCCTTGCACCTCGTGAAGACTACCCGAGTACAAAAAGGAGAAGCGGAATTACTCCGAGTCAGTGATCGAGTACCTCAATTAGAAAGTGAGAGCAAGCGGAAATGTTGAGCGGGAAATGCAATCAGGCGGAACAGGGGGTAACATGTGAAAGGGGCTTGCAGATAGGATAGAAAGGACTCACCGGACCACAGTTCACTGAGGGAGTCATTGTCTAGCTCCCCTAGGCTCGACAGCGAGTCAGGAGCGAGAGCGAGAACGTGAGTTGGTAAAGTCGAGTGCATCGATTGGCTCGTCTGCCTCGCGCGTTCGAGCGTATTACTGATCTTCTAATAAGCGTTATTCTTGATCCTACGCGAAGGTTGTATCAGGTTGAGGCAAGAAGCGAGCGAGAGTTGCCGGATGAGAGATCGATTGAAAGCCGAGGGAAGGAGCGAAGAGTGCCTTGTTGGTTCGGATCGATCTACTTGGGCTGCCTGTTGATAATCGAGTGCTTCTGGAACAGCTGATGGTCGGTACGCGAGGTTGGAACGAGGGGAGGCGGTTCGAGAGGGGGAGAAGAGAGAGGGGGAACTCCGAACTTGACGATTCACTATCGAAGTAGTTGACTCGTTTACTGTGTCAGGCGATTGTGCTTTTATCGGATTTGTGGCTGAGGCGGTACTCGCGTGAGGAGGAGAAAGCGCGGGGGACCTGGAGAGAAGAAATTCCTACAGAAACGCAGCACTGGTTGTTCGAGAATAGATCTCGTGATTCTTCTTCCGCGGAAGCGAAACTCTTTACCTTTTTCCTGTTCGTTCAAAAGTCGCAAGGCGAGAACCTAATCCTTTTCCTCGATTTTCTGTTCCCTCGCTCTTTCGCAGAACCCCACGACCTTCATCCTTTCCGCCTTGCGAAGGAAATTCTGGTTCGAAGTGGCGCGACGACGACTCTTTCTCGAGCCAAAGCGTGGAACTCCCAGTCTCTGAGAAACTTGTCAACGTCATGAACCAGAAGAAGATCTTTGAAACAGAACTGAAACTGAAATGCAATTTTTTCTTTTTCTTCTTTTGACCCAATTGAACTTTGCAAGCTTTGCTCACTCTGACACCCCTGCACTGGTGATAGCACAGTCTTCCTTGTCGAAGTACGCACGGGTCGTGATGCTCTGTAGGAGACTGTCGAAACTTTCTTGGCCCACGTTACCCTCGTTTTCAATTTTAGCGCAATTGACTAGCCTGCAGATTGGCGTCAACTTTCTTCGTTCTCAGTCGAAGAAGGCCTAGGGTGATGTTCACAAATCGATGCCTTCACTCGGAGGTCTTCTTGCTACTGCCGCGAGACGATGTGAACGTAGCTCATTTTGAACGCAAATTGCGAGCCGTTCTAAATTCGTTGTCGAGCGCAGTGACGGCACTATCAGATCTCGTCAGCTACAGGAGCACCAGCTTTGTCGTAGTGAGAACAGAACTGTGCTCGAGGCTGTGGATCTGAGCAAAGGTCAATACAAAGTTGAGAAACTGCGAAATCGAAAATTGAGGTTCACACTGCTGAGACGTCGCAGACGAGGCGACTGTTGAGACGATGAACAGGGGTAGCTGACAGGTGACAACAGCGTTCTACACGAGCGCTTTGCCATCGGCAAGCTTGAACGATGAGTCGTGCGAGGTAGTGGAATCAGACGAAAATTCAAGCTGGCTGAAGGGGTTTTCAGCGATTCGGTTCTCTCTGCCCGAGCTTTGTGTAGATCGAGAAGACAGAGCTCACTCTCTCGGGTCGCACCTGATTGATAAGGCGCGTCCATGACCATGAGACTCGAAGTTCACGCTAACACTCGAAGGAAACAGAAGGTCGGGAAAGCGTGTCGAGAGCTAGCCGGGAGACACTGTCCCTTCGTCGTTCTCGGTTCTACTGGATCCTTTGGAGAAGACAAGAGGAGAGGAAACGAAGGAAGCGAGAGGGCGGTAATTAATATGAGGGAAAGCAGATCTGCCTGCGAGCCGACATAGACACCAGACGCGCTCTGAATCTCAAGCTGAAGGCGCAGCGAGCATGTTCCGAAGCTCTCCAGAGCAGACATGTAAGCGAGGAGGTTGGAAACGCGGAAAGAAAAGAAACCGTTTTTGTCAGTCAACTCGGTTCTCACCTCTCTGATCAACCTCACAAGACTTTCGACTGGTACAAAGAACTCCTTGTATAGCACAGAAGCTATCAGAACATCCTCGAACATGGTGGATCGACTCCCTATCGCACTTCATCTACCTCAAGAACTTTTACCCCTTGCAGGAGCTGGAAGTTCAACTTCAGCCGCCCGAGGTCTGCCAGCGTCGAGTGTTATCGGTTCAGGATCAGGCTATGGCCCTCCTCTAGGTCCTGAAGGCACCCCGCTCTCTCGACTCGTTTCTTCAACACTCTACACTCCTCCTCGTGAACCTACTCCGGCGGAAGCAGCTCGTGGCTGGACAGGGAACAAAGTGGAAAAGACTGAATACGATCTCGTGGCCGTACCGCTTACGAACGGCAACTGGCAGGAAAGATGGGAAAGAATGTGCACGATTACTGCGACCGCGACTGAAGCAGACCTGGGTACAGCAGCTCAACAAGAAGAGCTACAGAGAGCTGAAGCAGAGAGCTGGAGGGCTGGAGGAGGATTCCTGAGAAATGAAGTCAATTTAACGAGAAGTGGTAGGTTTTCATTTCCGCCTCGTTTCGACAAACTGGACACTCTCGCTCACTCGATCTCTTTGCCTTGCTTGTAGAGGAAGCTGGGAGTCTCATAGCGTTCGCTTCCGATTGGTTAGAGCTTGACAGCACAGTGGAAGGAATTCGTTTCGATGCAGAACTCGTTAGTCTTCTCTACTCTCTCCCACAACTCCTTCAATCCGCTTATCATCTGGAGGTTGCGGAGGATGTAGGCGCTGCGGCAAGAGATCAGCTTTGCCTCCTACTTGTCGATTACTACAATCATCCTTCCTCCACCACGACTTGAAAATCGAGAGTACCTAGCAGACTACGCTCGGGCAATCAATGATGCTCTCGCTAGTAGTTGGCACATCAACGTGAGTCTCTCTAATACTCTTCCAGCGTATGTCTTGAAGCTAAGGAAGTTCTTTGCCTCTTTCAGATCTCGATTCGACTTCCTATCGCCGAATATTCCCAAACTGAACTTAACGCTCGACCTGGAAGTTCAGTCTACAATGCCATCACTGCCGAATCTGACCGTAGTGAGACTTGGGATATGTGGAACACCCTGCGAGGGCTTTGTAACTACTCGCCTCGTTTGACTCTGAGTGAGTTTCATTTCGCTACGATTCTGAAAGTCTCGAACTAACCCTTCCGAGCTTTCCTAGCTCTCGACCTCTCGAATCCTCTCCCACCGAGTCGTAGTCTAGGAAGATGGTCTGCCGAGCCCGTCAAGCACATCTTCTTGCCCTGCTCGACTTTCATCCCGAATGCGAAAGGCTACCCCGTCCTCTCGAAAAGCATGCAAGCTTTCCTCAAGGGCATGTTCAAAGTGAGCTATCCACACTCTCTCTCTCCGTTTGAAAATATTGATGCTGACGAGCTCGTTCCTTCTGCCTCAGTTCCGACCCACCGTTATCGTTTCTGGAGCTCATCGAAACCTGCACCAATCGGGAGGTCAACTCGCCTACGTTCAATACGTTCGATATCTCTACCGCAAATCGAACGAGTTGGTACCCGTAGAAGAGTACGCTCAAGGTTACATGGATCACCTTCAACAACCTCTGCAACCTCTGATGGACAATCTAGAGGGAGAAACTTATGAAGGATTCGAGAAGGACCCGATCAAGTACAGACAGTACGAGGAAGCAGTTTACAAAGCTTTGCTAGATCGACCTCAAGGCTCTACGACGTGGGTGATGTTTCGTCGAGTAACCTAGTGCATAACAAAACGCTGACTTGGAATTGCTCTCGATTCTCGCAGCACGATTTTCGTCGTTGGAGCTGGACGAGGACCCCTCGTAGCTGGTTGTCTCCGAGCAGCAGAACGGTCTCAACGCAAGATCTCACTCACGGCCGTCGAGAAGAACCCTTCAGCTTTCGTAATTCTTCAAGAACGATCGGCTCTCGAATGGGGAAGTCAAGTCAAGCTAGTTTACTCTGATATGAGGAGTTTCAACCCGAAGGAGAAGGCAGATATCATCGTTTCTGAATTGTTGGGATCGTTTGGAGATAACGAGTTGAGTCCTGAATGTCTCGACGGAGTTATGAGAACTCTCAAACGTGAGTGGTCTACTTTCTTGCTCTCTCTCGTCTACTGCATGCTACTGACTTCCAAGCCATGTACACGCTCGCGACCAGCCGACGGAATCTCTATTCCGGCTTCCTACACTTCTTACCTCGCTCCTATCTCGACCTCTCGTCTCCACACCGAAGTAACGAATCCTCAAGTTGCTTCAGCATCCACCGTCGTCGACTCGAAACCCGCTGAACAACCCTACGTTGTCATGTTCTCAGCGATGCACATGCTGAGTGCCGCTGGAGGTAGATTGGGAGTTGAAAAAGTTCAAGAATGTTGGACTTTTGATCATCCTCGACCCGACGTAGTTGTAGACTCAAACGGTAAGACTAGATTCGAAAGACACTACCTCGTTGTACTTCTCTGACTTTGGACCTTTATCTCGTTCTCTCAGGTCTCCCTTTCACGAATCATCACAACGCTCGATCGACTCACCTCAGTTTCCACATTCCTCGAGCTGGTATCTGTCATGGTTTCGCAGGTTACTTCGAAGCAGTGTTGTACGGAGATGTTATGTTATCGATTCATCCTGAACGTGCAGCGGGAGACATGCTCAGTTGGTTCCCGATTTTCTTCCCTCTTTCCGTGAGTCTCTCTCTCTCGCTCCATGTTTACCAAGTTCTGGCACGTTGCTGAGTCTTGGAAGCTCTCTCTCGATAAAATGTATAGGAACCAATGTACCTCCCAGCTCGATCTGAACTCGACGTTCAAATGTGGAGGTTAACCGACGATACGAAACGAAGAGTTTGGTTCGAATGGTCCGCTTCGGCCTACCTTCCCGCCCAATCCCTCTCTTTCGTACCTACCCCTCCAGGCTCAGCGACTTCCGGTACTTTCTCGGCTGGGTTGAGACCGGGAGCGTTCTCTCCTACTCCTTCGACTCCAGGTGGACACCACCACGACGCTTTCCAGAGTGCTCCTAGCCCTATGCTCGCTACGAGTCATGACGGTCGAATGCCTGGAATTGCAGAAGAAGAAGGAGCGATGACTTCAACTGCTGGAGGAGGAGGAATTCACCCTCCCGTAGGAGTCGCAGGAGATCAACAAAGAATTTTGATCAGTATGTCGAAACTTCACAACGGTGCTGGGAAATTCTCTTGGATAGGTTTATAGACGGGGCGCAGTGTTTCGTAATTAGGGTTGTCGTTGTCCTTTCAGGACGCCTCGTTTTGCATTCTTTCCTCTGGCTTTCTTTCATCTCCAATCGCATGTTTCTCTTTCTCCATCTCTCCTTTCGTTTGGCAATCCAGTCCTTTCGAACCGAGTGACGGTACAGAGCGGCCTGACAGTTTGAGACGTATGGGAAGACCAACCATGCGGAAAAAAAAAACCGAATCGTCTCGAGGTCATTCGGCTTGCAGTGCGAGCGTTCGAAAGGGGACTGCGCGAAGTCTCCGTTGCCCTGGATAGCCCTAGTTAAGGAGAGGAAACGAAATATATGAAAGTTGCGAAACGACAAAACAAGCAAGAGGAAGAAGAAGCGAAAAAAAAAGTGAAAGATAAGTAAGCTTCTATATGTGCTAGAAAAACAAGAGACAGAGTTGTTAAAAAAAAAAAAGATAAGTAAGAATCAAAGGAGTTACGTGAGAAAAACGATTATGCTAAAGTGAAGAAGAAGAAGAAGAAGAAGAAGAAGAAGAAGGACTATGAACAATGAACGAGATTTGTTTGTTTGGTTTAGGCGGTGAGTGCAGGAATAGCTTTTTGTACAGCTCCTTCACTCGCGATTGGAGCGTCTACAAACTTGTCCAATCCAGGAGTGGTAGAAGTCGGTTCATCAATCACTGTACCTTCTTCTTCGGTTGAAGAAGAAGTTGAAGTTGCTCCTCTTTCTTCTCCTCCTTGATCTTGAACTTCTTCACTGTGATTGTTGCTGATTGAAGTAGCCGCCATTCCTTGTGTCAACTCTTTCTCCTTCTCCTCCTCGAGAACTTCACTACTCGTTGTTGTTGTCGAAGATCCATCAGGGTTTTTAGCTCCTTTGATAACCGCTTCATCAATCCCACATTTCCCATTTCCAAATTTCCTCCACCTCTCTAGATTCTCCTTTTTCCTCTCGAAACATAATTTCGTCAAAGCCGGGAAATAAGTCGAATGATCGTATTCGAAATTGATTTGTCCACCAAAGATTTTTTGTAATTGTGAAGGAGGGATCAAGGAAGTTGCGTCGGCTTTACCTTCTAGGAAACGGATCTGATTCAGAGGAAACGATATAATTAGTCAATAGGGAGAGTAGTGAGAGAGAGAGAGAGAGGGAAGGAGGTAAGGCAGAAGGTAGTTACTTTTTCTTTCGTTACTGGATCTACAAAAGGTGAAACGAGCTATCAACGAGGTCAAAAGGTTAGTCGGTTTCTTTTCAAAGAGAGAGAAGAAGAAGAAGAAGAAGAAGAAGAAGAAGAAGAAAGAGGTCATGTGCAAAGCTTACTTTGTAGAAAGTGAAAAAGAACCCGGGAATGTTTACACAAATCGCTTTCCCCAACCTCTCACAGTAATAAGTTTGTAAAATTTCTAAAACTTTTCTAGCTTGAGATAGAGTAGTAGGTTGAGATTTAGTATCTTTCAAGTTTGCTCCGAAATCTATACAGAGGCATAACATTTCTGTCGCTGGATCGGTTGCGGGAGTTAGATCTAACGCTCTCTCGAGACACCACACTACGAATTTGATTTGATCTGGACCGGTTTGAGTGTTTTGTCGATAAGGGTGCATGTATAAAACTGGTCTCTTGTCGTTGTCGAACCCGAATACCAACTCTTTACCGGTTTCACCTTCTTTCGAAACTTCTCCTTCTTGCATCCCTTCCACGTTGTACTCTCTCCTCCAAACTAGAGTTTCTTCTGCCCGTTTCAAAGCAGAGAGGTAATCCCATTTAGTCGCTCTCAAACACCTTTGAAACGCTTGACTAGACCAATAACATTTCTCTACCTCGTTCAAACCCTCGAGGTTCGACTCGTCGATGAGTTGACTGGATTTAGTTGAACCTCCTCCGAACAAACCTCCGAACCTAGAAGGAGTTTCTTTCCCTTGTTGAACCCACAACTGTTTCAACTCTTTTAAACTGTTGGGTAACTTGAACTGTGGATCATTGAAATGATTGACGAGTTTATCTAGTTTCGATTGTTGATCTGAAGTGAGTGCAGGTCGAGGTGGGAGAGTTTTAGAAGATGAAGATGGATGAGGTAAAGGTAAAGAGTAGGGAGTTTCATCATCTGTAGGAGGTGCAGAAAGAGTAGATTCGAATGAACTCATTCTCTTGATCTTGTCAGTGATAGAAAAAGGTAAGAGGGATAGAGAGAAGAGGAGAGCCAAGAACCAGTGCCGAGTCAGCTTGCAGAGTGATGAAACTTTCTCTCCCTTTTTCTCGCTATCTCTCCCTTTCAAATCCGAAATGCCGACACGTTCAGAATCACCTGGTACGACTTCAGAGAACGAAGACAACTCTGACCGATTAGCTCAATTGGAAGCTTTACTCTCTAGACAACTTTATTCTTCAACAACTTCAACTTCAACTTCAATCCCTCAACCTCCTTCTCCTCCTGCCCAAGAAGAACCAGAACAAGATGTTGTAGCAGTGAATTTCAGATTGTTCAGTTCTCAGAAATTACCTACCAAAGTAACGATTCGAGAAAGTTCACCAATCCCTTTAAAACATCTAAAAGATCCAAGAGTTAGATCTGTAGACGAGGAGGATCCACAATTAGTTTTATTGAGGGAACAAAGAATCAAACAAGTAGTAATCACTGGTCAAGAAATTATCAAACAATCTACTCAATTACCTGTAAATTGAACCTCTCTTTTTCTCATTTCTCTCTTTTCTCTTTTTTCAAGAACTGACTCCTACCTTTGACCGGATAGATTCCTCATTCACCTTCCTTTCGTCATACAACTCGTAAAATAAATTCCCTACCTCAAGCACCTTCCGATTCAACTCGTGAAAATTTACCTCTCCCTCGTTTAGCTTATTTAAATTCGATCCTCCCTCCAACACTTTCCAAACTCTCTCCTCTGGAAGTACCATTACCTAGTGATAAACTCTCAGATGCACCTAGAGAACCCAACGAAGGATTAATATCTAAAGGACCTTACACTTTAGGTAAAAACGGTACCGGAATTCAAAAAAGATTACCTTCAACGCTACTACGAGGGTTAAAAGAACGCGAGATCAAATTTAAAATTTTACCAATCTTACAAGAAGAGAAAGATAACGAATTCGTTACGAAGGAGACACAGAGGAAGAGGGTTTTGAAAGAGAAAGGGAAAGAATTGAAAAAGAAATTGAAACTTAAATCGTTGGCGTTGAAACATGAGGATCATTTGAAACAGGATAACACGATCAGTACGAAGAAGAAGAAACAAGGTAGGTTGTCAAAGGAGAGGAGGGAAAGAGCTAGGAAACGTCAATCGAAGAAAGAGAAAGAGGTTTGAGAAAACCACATGACTCGCTTAGATTTTTGAATTCTTGTCGATTGCTGTTGTTGTCAATTTATTACACAAATCCTCTCTTTATCGCTTTTGAACACATCGAGACCCAGTAGTGAACCTCGAGAGTGACCAGAGAGCAAGCTTGACGCAGAATCGGAAGAAAACTGAAAAGCTTCCCAAAAGTTTCCAGTCATTACTCTCTATAATCACTCCCAAGCAGATATTTAGTTTGAATCCTGGCGCGCAAAAAGACAGCAATGATCATCCCAATTTTTTCAACAAAAAAAATGAAATTTGGATTACGCCCCCTTGCTCCTTTTCTTTTGAAACTTTTATTCCCTGAAAACCATTCTTCGAAAAAGAGATGAAGTTCAAGAGACTTTAAGCCTCAGTACGGGGTCCACCACGTCCAACACCAGCGAACCTAGGCTTGAAGTCACCTTCGGTTTCCTTGGCTCCCTCTCCAGCTCCTTGACGACGACGGTAACCCTCGTCTCCTCCTTGACGGGGAGCGCGGTAAGCACCACCTTCGGCACGGGCACCTTGTCCGGGACGAGGAGCACGAACTTGCTTCTTGAAAGTAGCGGGAACGATCTGAAAAGAAAACACATTTGGTTTTTGTTTTCGTTAGTTTTGGGGAATTTTTCTCGAATGATCAAAAATAGATTGAATTTACCTCGGCGGGAAGGTGGAGGTACTCTCGGAGGTAGTCGATACCCTCGGGGGTAAGGACGTACTGTACATTGGGACACAGAGAAGTAAAAGGTTCAGTTTTTCATTCCGAAAAAAAAAAAGAAAAGAAAATCGAAAAATTGTGAGTAATAAACTCACGTAGTAGTATTGCCACGAGAAGTGAGTGGTCAAGAAACCTTTCGAAGTCAAAGATTGACAAGCCTTGATGACAAACAAGTTCTTGACGTCCAAATCTTGGTGTTTGGGAGCGTTGAAATCCTTCTTGGCGACGAGGACTCCCTCCTTGAAGAGGTTCTCGTAGATGGTACGCCTGTCGGCCTTGGGAATGATCATACTGGGCCTGTGAAAACGATGAGAGCGCAAAGAGAGAGAGAGAAGAACGTAAACCGAACGAAGCGTCAGTCTTCACGCGAGGTTCAGAGGTTGAGTAAAGCTACTTCTGCTGATCCCTTCCTTGTCCCGCTACCACCAAGATAAAATTGACATGGACTGTCCAGTCTGCTTCCGAATGTACTCAGGCACCACCCCATCTCGACATGAAAGATTCCAACACGCTCTCTACTGAGTTTCCCTCCACTTCTGTGTGGTTCATCTACCCGTCGAATCTGTCCATTAACCCGGTCTACTGATACTGTTCGTACTATTTGAGGGTCTAGAGTAGTGTAGAGTCGATGATTCGATGAAAGTGAAAAAAAGGGTTGGAGAGTTGGTGAAAAATTGACTGGGTCGGACAAGGATTCGAGTACTGGGATTTGACTTGTTTGCAAAGTATACTTTTGAAGATACCTAGCAAACTTACGAAAGGAGTGACTGGCGTTCGTGTGGACGGAAGCGAGCAGTGAAGAAAAAGAGCAGAGTTCCCGGCCTGCTCGCCTCGATTCGTCTCACACCAAATTCAAGAATCCAACATTCCGACGGTTGCCTCTCTACTTCTCGCGTTCGCTATCCGCTTCGCTCTAGAACGTTACCTAGTACTCTGATCCCCGACCGTCTGAGCCCTCCCTTCCAATTTTGTTGAACCTTTTGGTTCCCCCATCCTACTTCCGACTCGGGTCTCTCTTTCAAGCATGGCCTCCTCAGCAGCAGTTATATCGAACAGTCCATCGTCGATACCAGCGTTCTTGAATCCAACTCGTACCGAATTGAACAATATCTGGAGAATACTTTCGAGTAGAGAACAAGCTCGTAGAATTTCTCGTTCGTACTCCCTTTTCCCCCTTTCTTTCGGTTCTCGTCTGTCTGTCTACTCTGCTGATACCTCCCTCTCTCTCTTGCGTGTGAAGAGGATGACAGTTTCGCAGTGAGAATTGGAACTTCTAGACAAAATCGAAGGAATAATCGGTAAAAATAAAACTGCTCTCTCTTCCTTTCTCTTTGCTGAGAAACGAGCGAGCTGAATCCTTTTTTCTTCTTCTTACTTACAAACCTTGTTCCCAAACTCCCAAGGTATTCAGATATCATAGCTTATGATTCTACTAGAATCTTGATCCCTCAAACTGATGGTGAAAGGTTTCATTACGTGAACGCTTCTTTGATCTCTGAACCAGATTTAGGGTTTCCTCCTGAATTACTACCTAGAAAACATTGGGTTGCTGCACAAGTGAGTTGAACCCTTTCCATTTCCGTCTTCTTGTCTCGCTTGTAAGTTTTGATGGATTCTAAATTCTTTCTTTCTTACCTTTCCGTTTCAATTTTCTCAGGGTCCAACTCGAGAAACTGTTCCATCTTTCCTTTCCCTCCTCGTCAATTCACCTACTTCTCCAGCACTCGCGAAAACCTCCTCGTTACCTTTGGTGGACCTGATCGTTCAATTGACCCCTTTGAGGGAAGGAGATCGAGAGAAATGTGCTCCTTACTTCCCGGCATCGGCACCTCCTGAAGGAAAAAACTTTGTATGGAACGGTAGAGAAGATCGTCTCGACGGTGGAGACCAGGGTCTATCGTGCTCGTATCAAGGTGAAGCTTTCGACGAGAATGGAAAACCATGGAAACGACCGAAACAGAGGAGGAAGTGGTTGAAAGTGGCCAAACTCGACAGTGCCGTCGAGAGAGGGGTGTTGCATGTAGAGTACAAAGGATGGAGAGATCATGGTAACTATTCTTCGTCTCATTCTTTCTTTTCGGTTCTCAAATCGTATTCATTCTCGTATCTTTGTCTCTTTCCCAGGAGTACCTGAATCACCGACCGACTTGTTGACTTTTATCAGACAAATGCAAGACTGCAACCACCGATTCTCGGACTCAACAGCTCCAATGCTCGTACATTGTTCAGCCGGAGTAGGTAGAACCGGAACTTATATCACGATCTCTTCTCTTCTCCCTCTCTTGTCTCTCCTGAAACGAAACCCGAATCTACAATCTACCCTCTCAACGAATGTACCTCATCCTTTAGGTCAAGATTACCCTGCGAATGAAACGATCAATGGAGCTCCGATCGATTTCGTCGGGTTAACGGTGGATAGGATCAGAGATCAGAGAACTACGATGGTACAGACTAGAGAACAGTTGGAGTTCATTTTCGAAGCTTTGAGGCACGCTTGGACAGAGATGGACTCGAACGACGAGAATTAGACGAAAAGAATTATTAACTTTCAAAATACAGTTGTATCGAATTTTTCTCCCGAGGTATAGAAGAAGGGTATGCGAGGAGAGATTATATAGAACTGATACGTATTAGAACGAGAAAGAAATTTGCGCGGACTTATCATGAGGGGAAAAGGAATACAACACAAAACTGACAACAGGTAGAAAAGGCCTCAACGACTGAATGTGAGAAAGATCCTGGCTTTTCAGCTTCACGCCTTCGATGAGTCATGTTGAGCGACAAACTCTTCACTAATCTTCCAAAGTTGTTTAGCGAGTTCACGATCTCTAGCAGTTTTCGAAGGATTCGTTTCCGTTGCAATCGGTGTAAAGTATTTTCCCCTGTTTTTCCGCCATCAAGATTGAATCGTTCTCGATCAGTCCGTGTGCGCAAACAAGAGTAGAAATGATTTGCAAAACTTACCGATAGTCTAATTCGTCGACTTCACGAGAAGCTGCGAGATAAGTCGAAGTTTTGGCACCTTCTGGAATGTCCATAAGGAACTTTGCTTGTACACCGAATGCCCATTTCTAATGCGAGGAGTAAAGAAAACAAAGTTGAAAGTCAATATGGGCTCGGAAAGAGGTTCACCGAGCGAGAAAGAAAAGGAGACTAACTGCGACAGGTCCGTAAGATGCTGCAGGTCCTCTCGACAATTCCGTCGTTCCAATAACTCCTGGATGACATGCATTTACCTATATAAAGTAACAACTCGTGAGCTCTGAGGATCTTCGAGAGGTAAGTCAATAGAGGAACGAACTTTGATGTTTTCGACGTTCAAACGTTCTTGCAACTCGCTCGCGAACAAAATATTTGCCAACTTGGCTTGCCCGTATCTCTTCCAAGTACTTCCGTAAGTTTTGTTAGCTCCCTCAATAGAGGAGAAGTCTGGTTTAGTCATCATTTTGTGCCCCAAACTTGACAGGCTGACGATTCGAACGGAGGAAGAAGGGGGATTCTCTCGGGCAGTCTTGACGAGAAGTGGTCGGAGGTACTCTATGAAGGCGAAGTGACCGAGGTGGTTCCACTGAATGTCGAAACACGGAATTAGCTAGGCTTGATTGCGAGATTTCGAGAAAATCGAAAACTCACGAATTGAACTTCGACACCATTCACAATCTTGTAAGGCCAAGCCATGACTCCCTATATAATCGTATACATATGATTAGCGGTTTGAGCAAAGAAAGATGTGAAAACTGGAAGCTCACAGCGTTACAAACCACAATGTCTAACCTCTCTTCTCTACTTTTGATCGTTTCCGCCGCTTCTTTTATCGTTTTGAGATCCGTCAAATCGAACGGTAGGTAAATCAAACTCTCTTCTTTCCCTTTACTCTTACTATTTATCCTTTTCATAGCTTCCAAAGCTCTTTCCTCACTTCTGCAAGCGATATAAACTTTTGAACCTTTCGTATGCAGATTCAAGGCTGTTTGTTCTCCCAATCCAGCAGATGCTCCAGTGACTACTGACACCTAATCACACATTGTAGATACAAGGAATTAGTCGAGAGACCGAAATCGTACGAGGGGAAAAGAAAGCTAGTTTGTAAACTCACCTTGCCGGTCAAGTCTGGTAAATCGTGTTCAGGATCCCATGGACGTTTGTTTGAGAATCCAGTGCAGGCAGCTAAACTGTCCCGTAATCCCATCTTGGTAAAGCGAGGTTGTTGTTGGCTGATTTCGAAACTTTGGGAAGATGAAGAAAGAATCGAGAGAGTGAGGTCAAGTGCGAGTGCCTTTCGATCTGATAGATCTGTGTAGCGACTTGGTGATCGCTACTGTGTGTGGTCGTAGAGTTGAGAATGAGGAAGAAAAGAGGCAGCAGAAATCAATGACCGAATTTGTCAAGTAGATCGTTCGATCTTTTTTCTCGCACGTGCACAAATACGACTTGAGTGAATGAGCTGTTTCTTACCGATGATTATGATCGTGTACAGAGAAGAGTATCGGAATAGTAGTAGAGTGTGGCAGCTACGGAAAGTCGATTAAGCACTGCAACTTTTCACGTAGGTTCAAGTTTTCTCGAAGCGAGGAAGCCTGTGAGCCCGCGAGTAAGGATATAGCTTCACAAGTTACATAGGTACTACTATACGACAGAGCGATGTTACAAATCTCGTTGGGCGATTGACCTAGATATCATTCTCCCTCAAGAAGTCTTCACTCAATTTCCATAGCGCCTCTGCGAGACTCTTGTCTTGAGCTTGTTGTGAAGGCTCTACCTCAGTAGCGATCGGAGTGAAATACTTCCCGCTATCCACAGAGAGCGACCTCGGTTAGTCATCGTTTCCTGAAGCTCGAGAGACCGACTGCCTTTCTTCCTGAAGAAAAGATTCCTACTCACGCGTAACCTTTCTCGTCAACCTCGGAAGAAGCGGCGAGGTAAGTTTGAGTCTTGGCACCGTCTTTCGGGGTCATTAAGAAGTATTTCTCGGTAACAGATAACCAACGCTGAGTTCGAAAAGGAAACCGACATCAGCGGAAGATTCTTGTGCGGACAAATGGGAAGACACGATCCTCACAGCAACAAAGCCATACGTCTCTTGAGGTCCTCGAGTGAGACTAGTAGCGACATTGCCTATTGGGAGGAAACGAACGAGTGAAGCGTGAGTAGAAGTTTGGAAGAATTGCTGTACCGCGGGGAGACAGAGTGCAAGACTGACCTGGGTGACAACTGTTGACCTGTGACAAGCGATCAGACGGTGAGGGTCAGCTGGGGATCGGTAGCTCTGAGCGAAGAGAATGTCTGATGCTCACTTTTATATTCTCGCCCTTCAGACGTTCTTGGAGAGCGACTGAGAACAAAACGTTCGCAAGTTTCGACATGCCGTAACGTCTCCAGGTCGATCCATATTCTTGATTGACTCCTTCGATGGACGAAAAGTCGGGATTCTTGGGCGCGAAAGTGTGACCGAGAGAAGCAACGTTGACGATTCGAACCGAGATAGGACCACTCGATTGTGCCGTCTTCTTCAAAAGTGGGAGTAGGTGGTGGACGAAGGCGAAGTGACCGAGATGATTCCACTAAGCGAATTTGAGAGCGGTTGTCAACTCTCGAGATTGAGGTCAGGTGCGAGAGTGCGAAGCTTACGAATTGAACCTCGATTCCGTTAACAATCTTGTAAGGCCAAGCCATGACACCCTGTATGCTCGTCTTATCGATTAATATTCCTGATTCCGGGAGATCTGGAGGTACGAAAGTGAGTGCGAAAGGGAGGAAGCTTACAGCGTTATTAACGATGATATCTAACCTTTCCTCTTTCTCCTTAATCGTTTCCGCCGCTTTCTTGATACTCTTCAAATCAGTCATGTCGAAAGGTAAGAATACTAGATTCGAAGCTTTGCCTTGAGGATTCTCGGAAAGGATTTCTTGAATAGCTTCGTTCGCTTTCTCCTCTGACCTCGCAGCGAGATAAACTTTGCATCCCTTCTCGAACAAGTTCTGAACGGTAATTTTCCCTAGACCGGCGTTTCCACCTGTAACGCATGCGATCTGGAGAATGTGAAAGTAGCGAGCGATCAGCCTCCCTCTCAGCGACTGATTCAAGAAAAGAGAGGTAAAACGGGAGCACACCTTTCCAGTGAGATCAGGCAGATCCCTTGCTGCATCCCAATCCCTACCGTTCGAGAATCCAGTAGAGTGAGCGAAAGTGTTGCGTAAGCCCATGATCGCTTTCAAAAGATGATGACGATGGAAGTTTGATTGAGGGGGGTTCGATTGAGCTGGAGTTCAGGTAGTCGGGGGCACTCTCACAGGGCTGTGTGCGATGTATATCAGATGCAGGAGTGTTGAAGAGGAAGGAGAAGAGGATAAGACGCTTCGGCAGCTCCACTTTTATCAAATTCAAGTTCCTCTCAAGTTGCCGAACCTCCTCCTCTTTCTCTTCAACGATCGACCATTCTCGTCGAGCTAATGCGCCCCGTATGGTACATCCCGAAGAGATAGGCTCAAGAGGAGCTCTAGAAGATGACATTACTTCCCTCAACCTCGAAGCCGCGGCCACCGTTGAACTTCAATCGAACAAGCTTAGCTTACCTCCTGTAGCTGCCGGTCTCGAGTTGACCCCATCGACGGGATCGGATCTACTTGTGTTATCGTTCACAAAAGTGCCCGTCCATGAGGAGGACCCTCTGTGTCGCACTCTGCCGTCAAAGTTTTGGACGACTCTCGTTGCTGCTTTGCTCGTGATGATTGTGAGCGTTTCCATGTTCTCTCTTTCGCAGGTCGAGGACCTGACAAGTTCAACCCAATACTGTGTAGTCAGCAGTAGCCTCTTCCTGCTCTTCAGGTGCATCGAGTTACATTCACGCTGAGCTCGGAGGGAACGTGAGTTTGTCTTTCTTCCTTCGCTCGATGTCACTTCTTCATAATCTGACCTATCTCGGAACGGAACAGGAAGCTCTACCTCTCTCGATGTACCTCATTGGCTACTCAGTAGGACCATTCTTCGTTGCTCCTCTCTCGGAAACTTACGGCCGTCGACCTCTTTTCATCGCGGGACTCGTTTGCTTCACTGCTTTCATGGCTGCTACTGGAGCCTCACCAAACTATGGCTCTCTCTTAGCCTTTCGGTTTCTCTCTGGAGTTTCAGGAGCGGTACCGATGACAAAGTACGCTGGATTCATTCCTACCGCTATTTCTTCTATATTTGCAGTCTGGCTGAAACGACCCGTCTCCTGCTTCACAGTAGCGGGGCCGTTTGCGGCGATCTATGGGACTCGAGGCAGAGAGGCACAGCGATGGCTTTCTACTCGTACGTCTCGAAACCTTTCGTGCTTTTCGAAACTCGACACAATCGGCTAAAGCTGTTTTCTTCCCTCTCCAGAGTCGCAACGTTCGCAGGTCCAGGTAAGGGGTAGATGCTCTCATTGATGGAGATAGACGCTCTCTATTCGCTGAGACTCTCAAGCTGATTCAATTGTATTTTCGATCTTTTTTCTTTTCGGAATTTCCAGCTTTGGGACCAGTCATCGCCGCTTTCGCTGCCTTACGGTTCTCTTGACCGTGGGCTTTCTACATCCCCGCCATTATCTCTGGGGGACTCCTCATCGTCACGATCGCCTCACTTCCCGAAACTTACGCTCCCGTAGTCGTGTCTCGAATCGCAAAACGAATTCGATCGGAAACTGGAGATGATCGAGTGTTCTCTGCTCTCGAAGTAGCAGCGATGCAAGCGAAAGAGAAGGAGAAACTTGCGAGGGTCAAAGCAGAGGTTTATAGGTTGTTCGCGATGCCTTTCGTGTTACTTTTCACGGAACTAATTAGTGAGTTTTTTTTTTTTCCATCCCGTCTTTGGCTTTACATTTGCCGAGCTTGTTCTCGAACTGAAGCTTTTGTCGAGTAGTTGCACTACTCACTGTATACATGAGTATGGTCTACGGGTAAAAACAGTTCAAAACTTTCTCCTCCTTGGAGAGAAAGAAAAAACTGAAAAACCGTCTCTTGAATTTGTGCAGATTGATCTACTTCTTATTCGAAGGATACCCAATCATATTCGTAGGTACTCATCATCTACCGGCTGGTTACTCTTCACTACCTTTCCTTTCTACGTTCGTCGGAGCTATCTTGTCAGGTTTTGTCAAATCCCTTTTTTTTTCCCCTTTCCCTCTAATAATGACTCGCTCATTTTTCCCTTCTCGATTTTCTCAGTTCCACTTACTCTATGGTTTCAGAAACGTTACGTTCTCTCTACGAAAAGAACCGAAGGTGGAGTTCCAACTCCAGAAATGAGGTTACCTCCAGCTCAATTAGGTGGAATTTTAATCGTGATCGCGTTCGTTTGGTTAGGTTGGAGTGGTAATTATGAAAAAGTACCTTGGATAGTACCTACTTTGTCAGGAATAGTTCAAGGAATAGGTTCTGTACTTATCTTTGTGAGTCAATTAGTACAAAGTGTTTTTTTTTCTTCTTTTTCTTTTTTCGTACTGATGCTTTTCCGTTCTCACACGACACAATTAGAGATCACTTCAAACTTATTTGATAGACGCTTATGAAAAATACTCTGCATCGGCTTTAGCTTCCAACGTAGTAGCACGTTCAATCTCTGGTGAAACGACAAAGATTTCTTCTCTTTCCTTCCTTCTTCGATCTCTCACTCACTCGTTCTTCCTTCTTTTCTTTTCTTTTCTTTTCAAAAAAAGGTGCGATTTTCCCACTGTTCGCGAAAAGTTTGTTCAAAAAAGTAGGAGTAGGAGTAGCATGTACAATTCTGGCGAGTTTGATGCTCTTGTTGGTACCTGTACCTTTTGTATTCGAAAAGTATGGACAGAGGTTAAGGAGGAACTCGAAATTTGCTCCTAGCTAGTTAAGACTCGATGAAAAAGGTGAATATGAAAAGCGAAAATCAGAAGGAGCGACGACCTGTTGCTCTGATTCAAACTCTACTCTACTCTACTTTACTCTCGGTGAGATGGGATGTGATGGAGACACTTCTCTCGAAAGAGAGAGAAATGAAGGTGAATTGAGGGTTGAATCTCGCTACAGATCGATATCGTGAGTGCTACAAATAGGTTGAACAATAGGTGGGGGGAAGGGAAGGAAGATGATTGTATAGACAAAGGGGGCAAAAGGGAATGTGAGAAACTACCAGTGTAGTACGTGAGAAGGGCATTCATATCCTCCTGGGTTATTATCGAGATCTAAAGAATGAAGTAGAAAAAAGGAAAAGAAACAAAAGCATTTTAGTTCCTCCTCGAAAAGTGGAACGAACGAACGCGTAGTGCGTAGTTGAGAGAATGAGTTTGAGGAACTCACACTGTTGATGATAATCTTCAGCGTCCCACCATTTACCTGCCGGTTGAATAGTAGTAGCGATTTTACTATCCTTGTAATGTTCTCTTTGAACTTCTTGTTTAACCTTGTTTGCGATTTCAGCTTGTTCTTCGTTCAGAGTGAAAATCGCAGAACGGTACTGAGTACCTCGATCTGGACCTTGTCGGTCTACTTGAGTTGGATCGTGCATTCTGAAAAAGAATTCTGTAAACTCGGCGTAGGAAACTTTGGAAGGGTCGTAAACTACTTTGTAAGCTTCGGCGTGTTGAGTAGTACCTGAACAAACTTGTCGGTAATTAGGGTTCTGACAAGAGTATTGTGAGTGAGTGAGTATAGTCAGTAAAATGCGAAGACAAGGAGAGCTCACTTCGACTGAACCACCAATGTAACCAACTTTTACATCGATCAAACCTTTACTCATGTGTTTCCTGATCATATGCTACACAAGCGAGAGAGATAGAGAGAGGGGAAATGTTTAGTCATCTCCACTTGGATGAGAAGAAGGAAGATGGATTCACCTCTCCACCCCAGAAGCAACCATTAGCAAAGATACCTTCCTCTTTTGCGCCTGAAGATTGAGGCAAGTTCTGAGAGTGGTGGATGGCGGTCGGGAGAGTAGGTCCTTGGTAAGTCGGCATGATTCTCGCGCTGTTGAAGAATGATCTAGCTTTACTGAACATAAACTGGAGGAAGACTAGGTACAAGAAGAGGCGAACGATGCGAGAGATCGAGGGAATTGTTGGTGGATGAGAGAGAGAGAGAAGAGAGCGCGCGGAGAAGTTGACGATCTTTCGCCATCATGATATTCCGCCACTTTCTGCTTGAGATCTCTCGCAAACTCAGAACGCAGTCTTGTTCATGCTGCGGATAGCGTACTGTTTTATTTCTTGTCGCAGGAAGAGAGAGAGAACAAAAGTGCGAATAAAATAGAATGAAAACAGAGAGAGAATATGGAATGTGCGTAAACCCAACCTAGCTCCGATTATCCATTTCAATAGCTGAATGTTGTCTCCTTATTGAGGGTTGGCAGGTTGTCCTCCACCTCCGTAACTGCAGGCAGTAAAAATATAAAAGTATCTTTGTCAGTTTTCCATTTCGATCCTCGCGATAATATATATGAAAAAAGGTTTACCTAGCTTCTGCACCAGCTCCACCACCTCCTACTGCCATTACTTTACCTCTACCTTCCACTACCAATTTAGGTGCTTCGTACATTCCATTCACGATGGCAGATCTCGCCATTACTGATAATTCTGAAATCGTTTCTTGATACCATGACCTCAACCTCTCTTCGTTACTACTACTAGTACTACTACTACTTGTTGTTGTTGTCGGTGTAGATGAGGAAGTGGAGGAAGTGGAAGAAGGAATGGCATAGTTTGAATCGAGTAAGGCCGGTAACTCGTTACGGAACTTGTCCCTCGTACGTCTCAGGAAGTATTGTTTAAAGTTGTAACTCGCGAAAGAGTTTGCCGTTCTCAGTTGTTCTTTGTACAGAGCCAACAAGTGAGTTCGAGTGATCGGAGTAGAAGGAGAGATTCGTAATTGACGAGGGAGGGACGCGAGCGCTTGAGTATGGGGAGGCATAAATTATAACTAGACTATTATCTCCTGGATAATCGAGGTTGCTAGCGAGTTGAAGTGGGAGTGGAGGAATGAACGAGTTAGCTCGAGAAACTTCGTTGAATCCGTCGTTGATCTACTCCGCCACTTTCTCTCCGTGCCGAAAACCTCGTTCACCTCTCAAGATAGTACATCCCAACAAGGCCGGCTCTGGAATAGAATGACTGGTTGGAAGGATACTAGACCCTCAGCTCAGGATCCCGAAACTCGTTTCGAATCTCCACCCGATCCTCTCATCTTGCGACAACTACACGATGCACACTGTCATCCTGGAGATGATCAACAGTTTGAACCAGGGACCTTTCAGAGCTTGGACACTGGTAAATTCGTGAGTCTCTTTCACTCTTCGCAAGTTTCAGTGACCTCATTCAACCTTTGCCCCTTGTCAACACAGTGTGTAATGAGTAGTTCTCTATCGAATCAAGAGAGGACTAAACACGTTTACAAAGCGAGACCAAACGATACCATCCCTTGTTTCGGTAAGCTTTTTCTTATTTCGCATCTCTCTCTGTCTAGGCTTTGACTTGTAGATGTCCGCGTTTACTAGGTCTACATCCCTGGTTCAGTCACTCGATCTCTTTCTCACCTCCTTCATCACTTCCCTCGAAAGAAGCTCATTACACTTCCCTCTTCCCTACTTCTTCTTCTTCTTCTGCTTCGACAAATTCTTCTCGAGATTCTCCTCCTCTTTCCATCTCGTACCTCGTCCCTCATCTACCTCCCGTAATTTCTATCGAAACTTTCCTCGTTCAACTAGAAAAAGATCTCTCAAGTTACCCAAATAGTTTCGTAGGTGAAATAGGTTTAGATAAATCTTTCAAACTACCTCATCCAACTTCTCTCCTCGAAACCCACCCTCCAACTACTACTACTAGTCCTCCTCTTTCCAAGAATTCTCAATTTCAAACTCCAATACAACACCAATTGAAACTAGTTGAACTACAAATAGATTTAGCGATCAAATTACAAAAGAACGTTTCGTTTCATTCAGTCAAGAGCAGTTCAGAAACTTTGGAATTCTTGAACGATTGTAAAAAAAATAAACCTGGTTTCAGTAGAGAGGTTTACGTTTGTTTACATTCTTTCGGAGGTAGTTCAGAAACTTGTAAACAAATTCAAAAAAGTAAAAAAGAAACCCCACTCCTTTCTCTCTCCCTCGTTTCTCTTCTACCGTTTGAAAGCTAATGCTGAATCGGTGAGCGTTCTACTTTTAGGTCATTCAAACGTCTTCTTTAGTTTCTCTACAATCATTTCTGGACGTTCTCCGAATTTTTACAAACTTTTACAATCTATAGAACCTGAACGGTTGTTATTGGAATCAGATTTTTCTAGAACTGATCAAATAGATTTACAGGTAAGTTCTGAACAGTCCTCCTCCGAAGACTGCGAGAAAACACTCTTACTGACTAAGAGATTATTCGTCGTTAGATTTGGGAAATTTTCGAAGCGATTTGTAAATCTAGGAATTGGACTCGTCAAGAAACCCTCTCGATTCTCAAGAGGAATTGGGAGAGGTTTACCCAACCAGTTGAAGAAAGGATTAAATATTTATCGATGACAACAAATAAGAAGAAAAGTAGTAAACAAAAGAAGAGGGAGAAACATTATAAGGATTTATACCTTTCATCCTCTGACGATGACGATGACAATCAAGATGACAATCAAGATGAGAAACGAGGTTTGAACAACGGAAAGGAGAGGGTGTAGATACAACTCAGGAAGGAAGGAGGAAGAGATAAGGGGGAAGAAAGGAGGAGGGATCGATAATGAAAAAGAAAGAAAAAAAGGAACCTCGCAAAACTTCGTCCCTTTCATTCATTCATTCATCAAACTTGAACAGCAGCAGATGAATTTGAATTCGATGATGATATAAAATCTTCCAATTCCTTCTTCTTAGATTCTGCAAACCTAGCTTCCTGTCTAGCACGTTTCTCTACCAATTCCAATTCGACCCCTCTAGCGATCAAACGAGTTTCCATACCTCTTATCAACGATTGAATAGATTCCAAGTGTTGTTTCAACAAGAGAGGGGAAAGAGTTGTTTGTTCACTCGTACCGGTGGTGTTGGGAGAAGATGCCTGAACGGCATCGATTGTTGTGGTGGTTGTGAAAGGTGTTTCAGTACCAGTACCGGAGAAAATAGAGGAAGTAGAAGACGCGGAAGAAGAAGAAGAGGTAGGAGTAGGGAGTAAAATAGTACTAGGTCTAGAAGATAATTTAGTGCGAATCGTCGGAGAACTTGAAAGTGAAGGTTTATCGGTCAAGTTTAATTCTTCTGCCCAACTAGGTCCATACATTCTTTCAAACCAATCGTTCAAACGTCTTTCCCTAGAGAGAGTATGCAATACAGTTAGTTTTTTGGTCAGAAGGGTTAGGAAAGGAAGGAGAACAAACTTGTTTCGTAACCTATCTAGTTCTGCTAAACTCTTTTCCGCTTCCCTTTGGTAACCACCTACGAGATTTGAAAAGCAGACAAAGATTGTGAGCTCGAAACGTTTCAATATAGCGGAAAAGAAGAAAAAAAAAGGAGGATTCTTACCTAACAAAGCTTCTTGATCGTTGAATTGTTTTACCAATTCCTCCACCTGAGTAGCATCCAATCCTCCCCTGATACTATTATCTTGTTGACTCTGTTCTGATAATTTCCCAATCAATTCTTTCTTGTCCTTGTTCGCTAAACTCAATTCTCTCCTCAAAGTTGCAATCTCTTGATCTTTCTCTTTCAATTGTGACTTCAATAATGAAACGTTCTCATTCGATTGAGGTCTAGGAGTTGATTCAATGTCGTTCTCGTTGTCTCTATTGTTGTTGTTGAAGGTTCTTCTAGAATGAGGACCAGGAGTTTCTAATAACCCTAAAGTTTCACTAATAGCTGCAGCTTCCCTCCTAGCTTGTTCAGAACGTTCTTTGGCAGCCAACGCGTGAATAGAAGCAGAGTGAGCGTGGTGGTATGATCTAGAAGATGATAAACTTGGAGTTGCTGAAGATGAAGGAGTACTGGCTTGAATAGATCGGTAACTACGTGAAGGTTTCGTAAGAGTATCTACTAGAGACAATGGAACGTATCCTGACGCGTTCGGAGAATCCATTCGTGAGGTACAGTGAGGAGAGAGAGAGAGAGAGAGAGAATGATTCAACTTGCAAGCTCTTTTCAATTGGACTCTCGGCTCGGGTGTCTTTTGCTTTCTAGTTCGAGAGTCATTGCAATTGAGAAAAAAAAGCTCAGGAGAGAAAGAGACAGTAAATGGTTCGTACAAAGTGAGAGAGAGAAGAAAAAGAACGACAGAGAAAGAGAGTAATAGCAGAACCTTGACCATCGTTTGGAAGAGTGGACGTAATACAAAAAAACGATGCGAAGCAAAATGTATGAAGAAATGTACACGATTGAGGAGAAAAACGAAAAAAGGGATAAGAGAACAAAGAAAAGGAAGAAGGGAGAGTGAGAGAGACAATTCTTCAAGCCTTGACTTTCTTGTGTTGAACTGGAATCGAACTGATAGAACTGACTGAACTAGTCGATGCGCTACGTTTCAATTGAGCTGAAACGATATCGTTGACCGGTCCGGCTCTAGGTCTTCCTCCTCCTCCTCCTCCTCCGAAAATTGAACTTGCTACTCCTCCTCCTCCTCCTCCCGACCTCCTCTTTGGACGATTCTCGGAAGGAGTTTTAGCCCACGCGTTGATGAACACGATCCTCTTCAACTTCTTGTTGTACAAGAATTGAAAAGTTGACCAAAGGAGTCCCCCAGTAGAAGATTCAGAGAAATAATCTTCTTCTCCGTTGTTCGAACCTGGAGTACCTGGTGGGAATACTGAAGAGATTGACTTCATCCTTTTACTGACAGGAGTTGAAGGTCCACTACCACTTATAGTACCGGTGAAGGGAGAAGGTCTAGAACCGTACCCGAATCGACGAGCAGCTTCTCCTCCTCCTCCTCCTCCTCCACCAAATCCTCCTACTCCATCCATTTCGAACGCCATTCCCTCATCGTCTCGTTCGAAAGCGTCGTCGTCTGCCGAATCGTCTTCTTCGTCGTCGGAATCGACTGCGTGAGGGTCGGAATCCATATCGGGAGAGTAAGTGAACACTTCACATTCTGCGAGATCGATGATCGGGTCGAGGACTTGACGTAGGAAAGGATCGGTACGGATCGAGTCGTGGTGGTGATGGTGTTGGTGACCTGCTCCTCCTCCCGAGTTGTTGTGGTTGAAACCGGGAGCTGAAGTAGAAGGTAGAGAGATCGGATCAGAGTAAGGGGAAGAGTTCGAAGGGAACGAAGAAGGGTAGGCAGAGAAGGAACGTTGTCCAGAAGGGGAACGGAGGTGGTCGAGTGCGGTAGAAAGGGAAGCGAGCACAGCTCGCGGTCCTTCTTCGCGACGGAAATCTTCAGGTCGTACTTTCGAGAAATCGTGATCGGGGAACGCGACGTTGAGGAGGCCGATCAACAGCCACAGAGTTTTACGAGATTGAGGTTTGTCGAGGGGACCGAAAGCGGATTCGAGTAGACCTTGGTGGTGTTCGGGAGGAGAAATCGAAGTCGAAAGCGACAAGTCGGAAACGAATTCAGATTCGAGAGTTTTGAACAGTTTACGTTCTTTCGCTACTTGCTTGCAAGAGTAGGCTTCGATTCGAGTCGTCAACTTGAGAGTAGGACTCGACATGCACAAGGCATTCGAGAGGACATCGAGTTCGGCGATTTCGAGGAACTGAGCAAAAATGAAGAAAGGTTAGCTCTCAGCTTCTGATAGAAAGGTTCGAGTTGAAAAAAGGTAGTCGCAGGAGAGGGAGGGGGAGGAAGGAAGGGAGAAAGGCGGGGGATAGAGTAAGGCAAGAAAACGTTTTCTTCCGACTCACTTTCATATCTCTCCGAGGGAATGAACGAGTTCGTTGAAAGGTGTGAGCTTGAGTTCAGTGGAGCTTCTGAGTGCAATCGAGACTGACTGCGTTGAACAAGACGCGGTAAAGAGGTCAGTAAGGAAGGTGTTTATCTAGAAAGAGGGAGGGCAAGTGAATGCTCATGTACTCACCTTGGGTCCTCCTTCGGGTCGATCGAAGCGGGGTGGGGATTGTTGATAAAGAGTTGTAGTAGATCGGGAGAGTCGAGGTGGAGCGGTAGGAAAGGGGATCGAGGAATTGAACGCAAGCGAATACAAAGGCAGACGTCAATCGAGAGAAAAGGGAAGGTGAGCGGATAGCACTCTCGAACGATGAAGGGCTAGTTGGGTAGGGGCCTGGAGGGTCTGGAGGGATAGCTGAAAGGCTGGACGAGCTCTAACAGGCTATACGAGTGATCATTAAGTTGTGGGTGAGAGGAGAAGAAGGGAGAAGGGCGACCCCCTTTGCGTGTTTCGAGCGATAAATAAATCTCGTCGCACGTTCTTCTTCTCTTGTCTCCCTATTTTGAACGTGTTTCGATAGCGTGTAGCTTTATGGAAACAAACCTCGCGCTCAATAGAAACGCGAAAAAAACTATGTCAAATGACTCGATTCCATGAAGGGGGAGAGGGCAGCTTCTCAAGATCGACTGAGAGATGCCTACTTGTCCAGCACATGTCTAGATGTGTGAAGCCTAGGAATGAGTGACAGCAAAACGAGCCAGACTCGATTGTCGAGACACATGCGATGCGGAGCTTGCGAAAGGAACGAAACGGACAGAAGAGCGTCAAGCGCCTTTGTTCGAGAGTTCCTAGTCTCCAGCGGAGAAGATCAGTAGCGAGACACATATCAAACCTTCTGGCGATCTGCGAGCGAAGAGCAAGGACATTTCGAAGCAGAAGGAACAAGATTCGAAACATTTCGAGAGCGTTGAGGCCGACCTAAGCGTCAAGCGCTCCTCCTTATTCTCAATCGGCTCGGTAGAGTAGCGAGATGTATCTTGTAGACTATACAGGAGAGCCTTGGACCTCAAATGTAACGATAAAAGGCTGAACTGAGCGAAATCGAAGATCGAAGCAAGGCAACTGAGGGTTAGCCTGAACTCTACACCTCTCGGCGTGAGTCGTCCCCCTCAAATCAAGCTCTTCAATATGTCGAGAGACTGCCGTAGGGTCTACAGGTAGCTTTAGAGTGACTGAAGAGGACCTGAGCCGAGGGGAAAGAATGAAAGAGGTCGAGATTAGCTTGTAGAATTGACTTGCCGGAAGCATCGTCTCGGCAGAGCAAGAGAGAGACAACATGAAGGTAATAGTCGCTTCACGACAGCTACGGCGAGAAGGTGTCGCATCGAGTGAGGAGTAGAAGGTGAAGGAGGGAATTCAAGTTCGCTTACTCCTCGTCGATTCACTGGCGACAGTCTGACACACGCTTAGCAGACACCAGTAACAGTTCAGAGCTTACCTACACCTACAGCGGGAAGCATTCGCTTGCTTGTCCCTCTCCCTCTCTCACCTCGGAACTTCGATTCACTCATCTCTCAGCTCTCCTCTCTCGGTCGAGTCGATTCAAGATGGGCAAAGGTTTCAACGTTACGAATCAGAAGGTATCGATCAGTATAGGACTCAATGGAAGGATCAACGCAAGTTACTCTCTCTCTCTCTCTCTCGTCGAGTCGAGGTTCGCTCATCAATTAGCTAATCTTCCTTTGCTCTCATTCTGACAGGGATACACCGAGTTGACAATAGTCCCTACTACACCGGATCTACGAACTATCTGGCTCAACGCTCGTTCTCTAAACATCCTATCGACTTCCCTCAGAGTTCCAACTATAGTTCCTCTCGATTTCTCCCACCTACCACCAGCTCCTCCTACTCTCACTGAACCAACAAATATTCACACCTATCCAGAACTCAAGAGGTCAGTGTGGAGAGCCGACAACGAAGGAGAAGAAGGAGAATTGGGAATCGCGATCCCTCAAGGTTGTGTCGTCAAAGTTCCGAAACCAGTCGGAGAAACCCCTTCAGCAAACACTCCGGCCCCTTCGAAGAGAGATGCCGAAGCTCCCAAACCCGACGAGTACGAGTCAATAGTGATAGCAGTCGAATACGAGGTCGTCAAACCTGGAATCGGAATCGTAGTGGTTGGACCTGACGATGCTAATCCTTCTGTACGTTTCTCTCCTCGAAATGGTCTAGTATTAGAGAACTAACAGGAACGTTCTCGTTTGATTCGTGCTTCTCAGCGGTTCCCTCATGTTTTCACTTCTGCGATTTCCGACATTGGAGCTCGTACTTGGGTACCTTGTTCAGATTCACCGAGAGAACGCTGTACTTGGGATCTGGAACTCGTAGCGCCTCGAATTCTCGCCTCCGCCAGCTCGACTTCTCGACCTTCGAAAACGATCAACGAAACTGGAGAAGAAGGAACGACAAATGAGGGAGATGGAGAGAACGATGATGACGAGGACGAGGACGATGAAGAGGAAGTCGATGCAGAGTGGCCGATATCAGTGATCGCTTCAGGAGAATTGATAGAACAGGTCGTTCATCCGGATAGGAGTGATCGAGTGATTTGGCATTTCGCTCAAGTTTCTCCAGTATCGGTACAGCAAATTGGTTGGGCAGTAGGACCTTTCATCATTACAGAAGTTCAAGGAGTACCCAAAGTGAAAGAAGGAAGGGAAGGAGTAGAGGGAGAAGAGGAAGAACAGGTGGAGGAGGAAGTGCTCGAAGATCAAGGTCCGAAGATCAATGCTCTCTGTTTACCAGGAAGGGAAGAAGAGATGGAGTACAGTGTCGGAGTACTGAGGAAAGCGATGGAGTTCTACACGACAACCTTCGGTTCTTACCCTTTCGCAACTTTCACCGTCGCTTTCGTCGATTCTCTCGCGTCTGGTTCTCCCAACTTCCACTCCGCCGCCATGACCCTCATCAGTTCCGATATCCTTCATCCTCCTAGCGTCATCGATCAGGCCTACGAGACTCGACATCTCCTCGCTCACGCTCTCGCCGTTCAGTGGTCTGGAGTCAATCTCATCCCTCGAACTCCTTCCGACTCGTGGCTCGTCATCGGTATCGCTCTTCACATGACTTCACTCTTCCTCAAATCGATCTGGGGCAACAACGAGTACCGGTTTAGACTCAAGAAGGACATGAGTCGTTGCGTCGAACAAGATATCCAATTCGAACCAATCTGTGTTCCCGCTCGACTCACTGCTCCCGAACCCTCTCAAATGCAATTCATCGCCCTCAAAGCTCCTCTCGTACTCAACATCCTCGACAAACACCTTCGAAAGTCTGGTACTTCACTCGGTCTCGACAAGGTTCTCCCGAAAATCTTCCTCGACGCGATCACCTCCGACATGTCTTCCTCGGCTTCATCAAACGCCAACACTCTCGGTACCACCTCTTTCATGAGGCTATGTCGCAAATCCTGCGGAGGATCTTCCGACGCGATTCAAACCTTCTTCGATCAATGGGTTTACGGTTCAGGTTGTCCAACTTTCGAAGTCACGGCAAACTTCAACCGAAAGAAGATGGCGGTAGAACTCAACTTTACACAGAGATGTTACGCCTACGCCTGGTCTCAGAAGGCACCTTGGGAAGCTCAAGGTCATCTACGGCCGATCCCTCTCTTCGATGGTCAAATGACGATTCGAATTCACGAAGCTGATGGAACTCCTTACGAGCACGTCTTGTCGATTCAAGACCAGTTCAAGCGTCACGAAGTACCGTTCAACACGAAATACAAACGGGTGAGGAGGAACACGAAACGTTACCAAGCTCGTCAAGCTGCTGCAACTGCCGCCGCTTTGGGAGATACAGAAGCTCAAGAGGAAATGAACCTGATCGATGTAGGATTCAGTTTAGGAATGTGGGAAGACGAGAAGGAACGAGAGAGGTGGAGGGTAGCAGATTGGACTGAAGAAGACGATGTCACGATGAGTCAAGCTACCTACGAATGGATTCGGATAGACTCGGATCTCGACTGGATCTGTACCGTCAAGTTCTCGCAACCCGATTTCATGTGGATATCGCAACTACAACGGGATCGAGACGTGATAGCTCAACTCGAGGTGAGATTTTTTCATTCTCTCTTCCCAAAGTAGAGAACAAAGACTAAGCTTGATTGAGCCTGGTAGGCGATTCACGCTCTCTCTGGTTTACCGTCACCGATCGTTTCGAGTAACCTGTGCAAGACGGTGCTCGTCAGCAACTATTTCGTTCGAATTCGTATGGAAGCAGCTCTCGCGCTCATCTCGGTGTGTGCCAATCTCCTTTTCTGTGAACTACATTAGCGACCACTCACACTCCTCCCTTCGTCTCCTTGTTATAGTGTGCAACGGCTCAACAAGATTACCTCGGCTTGTTCCATCTGTTCAAACTTTTCCAAACTTGGTACTGCTTCGAACCCGATGTCGAAACGAAAGATCCCTTCGGTTTCCGATGCATTCCCAAGACGAACGATTTCTCAGATTTCACCCTGTACTTCCTCAAGAAGGTGAGTCGGATTATATCCTACCTTTCTCGTACAACTCGCCTGAGCTGAGCTGAACTTTTTCTTGTCGCTCGCAGACTATTCTCACTGCTATCTCAATGGTGCGAGACGACAAGGGTCAAACTCCTCCAGTGATTCAGCAATTTCTAGTTGATCTGTTAGCTTACAACGATAATTTGGGAAACAAAGTGCGTTGTCCCCTCGTTCACCCCTTCGAAATGCAAAATGTGAAAGCTGATCTTGCATCCCTTTTTTCAATCAGTACTCCGACGCTCACTATGTCTCTTCAGTCATGAACGCCCTCTCTCACGCTTTCGTGAAAACTCTGCCTCGCGAAGTCAACCCTTACGCTAACGAGCTCGACGAAGTTGAAGGCAACGAGAATCTCGCTCCTGCTGTACAAGAAGTCGAGAGGTACATGGCTGCCGATAGGTTGGTCCCAGGTTACCACAATGTCGTCACTATCGCTGGTATTGAAGTTCGTTCCACATTTATATTTTCTCCCTCTTCGAAACGATCCGTTGTTGACAATTCTCGTTTTGTAACAGTTCAAACTCAAACTCACTCTCGCTTCACTCATACCTGAGGACCGAATGCTCTTCTTCTCGTACTCTCGGTAGGTCTTTGACTGTCGGTATCGAAAAAAGGTTTCATTCGATTAGCTGATTCTTTTCTCGGATTCTGAAAAGTGATGGAAACTACCCGCCCGTTCGGTGTGCCGCTTTCGACGCTCTCCTACTGCTCAACCCGCTGCAAGATGTCATGCCCCTCGTCCGTTACCTCTTCTCGGTGATGAGGGAAGATTCTTCTCGACTCGTTCAACGGAGACTAGCAGAAACAGTTCTCGAATCCTTGCCCGTTCTCGCAGCTATGCAAGACCTCGCTCCCCCTGATCCGGACGTCGACGAGAATGGAAACCCTATCAACAAGAAGGAACGGGATGTTCTCACGAACGTTCTCAAAGCTTTACGGAAGAAGCCTGGGCGGTCTCTCAACTATCGTCAAAGTTTGCTCGCGACTCTCACGTATGTCTCTCTCTTTAGCGTCCGTCGATCCCGATAAGAAAGCTAACGAACTAGTTCGTTTGCCGGCTCGCAGTCACCCAGATGTCGATCCTGAAGTTCGAATGTGTTGTCTCAAGATTTGCGAAGCTACTGTTCGACCAGAAGGAGAGCCGATACCGAAGATGCGCTTCCGTCTACCTCCTACGCCTGTTGCCGAAGCTCCTCCAACTCCATCTGGCACTCTGCCGAAACTCAAACTCGGTGCTTCGACCTCGAGCGTCCCGAAGATCACTATTCCTCGTCGTAAGTTTACTCTCCTCTTCCTCCTGGGGTTTTATGAGACACTGATCCACTCTCCTTCTCTGCTTGCAGCTGTGGAAGATGGACCTGCACCTCTCGAACAACTTCCTTTCAATATTCCCGAAGAGCCTCGACCACCGAAAAAGATCAAGGACAAGACAAAGATTCACGTACCGAAAGCGCCTACTGCTCAAGCTTCAGGAATGACCGTCCACGACGTCGCTTCTTGCAAGAGTATTCTCAAGAAACTTCTCAAGGACAAAAAATCACTCCTGTTCCGAGCTCCCGTCGATCCCGTCAAAGCTGGCGCTCTCGACTACTTCAACGTGATTCTCAACCCGATGGACCTCGGCACGATGGGTCACAAGCTCAACGCTGGCCTCTATCCGGATCGCTACGCTTTCAGAGACGATTTCAAACTCGTCGTGTCGAATGCAAAGTTGTATAATGGAGCTCAATCACCTATCGGAGCGCTCGCGAACGATCTCGATTTACTCTTCGACAAACAGTGGGACCGAGTCGAGGCGACGCTTCGAGCTCTCGAAAGTAGAGGAGATTCTTATAATCACTCGCATTCTCACCCTCATCCTCCGAAACCCCGACCTCTACCGCCTCCTCCTCCTCCTCCTCTCCCAAACTACGAACAACAATCGTATCTTCCACCTGTCGCGGATTACCGACCTCCTCCACCGAAACCTGCATCGACTCCCGGAATCACCCTAAAACTCAAACAATCTGTTCCCCCTTCTCAAAGTCCTGCACCGCTCCCTCCTCCCCCTCCACAGATCCCTTCTACCTTACCTTCATATCCTGCCATGCCTCCGCCTCCGCCTCCCTTGCCACAAGCGAACCACTCTCAAACTTCTCCCGCTCCTGTTCCACCGAAAACTGGAGGATTCAAGATCACTCTCGGAGGTTCTTCTCTCTCGGCTTCCACTTCGTCATCTTCTTCGAGTCCTCGTCCTCCAGTTCCCGCTCCTCCTCCACCGATCCCTCAACACTATCAACAACCAACTTACTCTCCTGCTCAATCCCCTTACACGACTCCTCAACCTTCGTTTTCGCCAAACCTCACTCCGAACGCCACCCCTCCCGCTTACTTTCAAGGGCCTGTCGAAGGAGTACCGAACGTCTACTCTCCTGCTGCGTGGGCTTCAGCACCAGCTCCCGTTAAGGAGAAGAAGAAGAAAAAGGACAAGGATCGAGAAGGGAAAGAAAAGAAACCTAAACCCAACTACGCTGAACCAGAGTTTGATCCGATCCTCGATGACGCCGCCCAATTGGTCCCTGTCGCTCCTCAACCTTTTGTCTACCAAGCTCCAGGTCGACCCGCGATTCTCGACGACCCGATGCCTCCTCATCCTTCTCGCTGGCAAAACCCTGAAGATCCAGTCGACATCAAGAAAGCGAAGATGGTCATTCAAAAAGTATCTGCTATCCGAGAAGCTTTCTTCTTCTTGCTTCCTGTTGAAGCTGTCGGTCCTCTCGCAACGTGAGTGTTAATTCGTGACTAGCATTGTCAATCCGTTCGAAGAACTAATTTTTGCCATCTCTCTAGGTACTACGACGAGATTCCTCATCCAATGGATCTCCGTACAATGACTCTCAAACTCGAGACTGGTCGTTACCCGAACTATTCTTCCCTCTTCTCCGATTTCGATCTCATCGTTGCAAACTGTCAAAAATTCAATACTCCGAACACTGAACCGATTTGGCACGTTCTGATTCTCGATCGAGCTTGGAGAAACGAATGGGAGAAGGCTAGTAAACTCGCCTACAACACGAAGCGAAGTCTGGGAGCTATGCTCAAGAAACTGATGGAAGAAGGATCGTGAGCTCAAATATCCCTCTCATCTTTCTCGTTCTCTCGAGTGTTGTCAGCTAATTTCCCCTTCCTTTCATTAGAGCTCAACCATTCAACGTTCCTGTTGCCGATTTGGCTGTTCAAGTCCCAGCTTACTACACCGTGATCCCACCTCACCAAGGTCGGGACTTGAGGATGATCAAGAAGAAACTCGAAGCAGACCAGTATCAAACGATCGAAGCCCTCGAAGCTGATTTCGACTTGATGATTCACAACTGTTACACTTTTAACGGAACCGAGAGTCATGTCTCGTTGAGTGCTAGGGATATTCATGAAAAGTTTAGACAGAATGTCAAACGAATCAAAATCGGTGAGTCATATATCTCCCTACAACGTCTTCTGAATGTTCGCTCATTGTTATCTTATGTATACACAGAATCGAACAAAGCCTCGAAGCGCTCGAGCTCGTCGTTCGGAGGAGGAGGAAGTAACGCGAAAAAGATGAAGTTTTAATCTCTTCTCACCTCTCTCCCTTTCTCACTGTAAACCTCTCCGACTCTCCCTCTTTACTCTTGTTGTTCACAAACTTTTTGAAAACCAATTGCAAAGTACCTCTGTTCGTCTTGACCTTCGAGATTCGATTCGAAGCTGGCTTGCGCGAGAGCAAGCTTTTTTTTTTTCTCTCTTCCTCGCCTCCTCTTGCACAAATGGTAGAGGACTTTCTGAGCGCGTTTCCAAGCATTTTGTAGTCTCGTGAATGAGATCCGTAGACTACAGCAGGCAGAGAGCTCGAAAGCCTCCGACGCCAAGAGAGTCACAGAGGAAAATTCGAGTTGATTGATTTCCCGCAGCTCCTTTCTTTGTTTTTTTGCTTTCTCCTTCCTCGACTATCCTCAACCTCGACCCGCCATCTGACTAGACGATATCAACGAGGATCAATGCACACTCTAGCGTTACTGCTATCAATCGCAGCAGCTTCCCTCCCTTCAAGTTTGGCCGCCTCTCACCCTCAAGGTGGACATCATGCAGCTCCGAATCCGAACGCTCACGGACTGTTCGCTCGCGCGCCATCAGCACTAGTAGAACGAGCAGCTCAAATGGTAGAAGAGCGAGGGATCGACGAGGCGTTGTGTCCTCCAGGGCAATCGCTCAACATGACGGAGGAAGAGATTTGGGATCTCGAGAATGAAGAAGCGGGTCTGAGTCGGGGAGATACGGTCAGGAGGAGAGGGATCACTGTATCAGTACTCAATCCCAAATATCCAAAGAATCCAAAGTGGAAAGGGAGCTCTACCGATTCAACCTCAACCTCAAGTTCAACTTCAGAAACGATTCCTTCTACCGCTTCTACCGCTTCGACAGCAACTAGTACGAAATCGACAAACGGATCAGGTCAGATCATCGTGGGAGGAGGATCTTCGAAAACTCTGGCAGCTCAAGAATCTATAACTTCATCCCCTACTGCCTCTTCTTCCGCAACTGTCTCTTCTTCCGCCTCCGCTTCGAAAACGACGACCAAGGTCGATGCTCCCCTATCTCTACCGACTCCCCCTTCCTCTTCCTGCGCGAAACTCTACACGAACCAAGCCGGAGGAACGGTTTGGGGTCCTGGAATCGGAAACTTCAGTTATTTGCCTCGACCTTCAACCTTTGTCAAGAGGAGTGGATCAAAGTTGACTCTCGATGGGGAAACCTATCGTATCGTCGGACCGAGTAAGCTAGAGTCTGACTCCTCTCCTAGACATGTTGGACTGAAAATAACCTGAATTCTTTCCTCGCTTTTAATAGATATTTACTGGCTAGGGCTAGACGAGAATGTTTACCCGTCTCCTTCTTATCCTGACAAGGGAAGGATCCGAGAAGCTATGGCAGCAACTGTTGCGATGGGAGGAAATACGATCCGTTCTCACACTCTCGGAGTTAGGTAAGTTTGGATCTCTCAAAGCGTTTCGTGTATTTAGAATAGCTGAACTGACTGGGATGTAATCGACGTTTGTAGTACTGGTAACAAATACTCCGTCTGGCCAAAAGCTTACCAGACAAACGACAAAGCTGTGAGTTTTCGTCTTCTCTCGATTCCGACTTTCTCGGATCGGCTCTAACTCATCGAGGTTGTTCACACAGTTTGATACTATCGATTACGCTATCTTTGCTGCTCGAAACTATGGTTTACGCTTGCTGATTCCTTTGACTGGTTTGTCTTTCCTCTTTTTCTTTTCTCCCAATTCCATCTCGACGACTGACGAGGCGTCTCTCTTTCTCGAATAGACAACTACGCTTACTGTGAGCACTTTGACTTCATTCGTCGTGCTGCTACTAGAGTTATCGAAACGCTGACTCCCCCTTATCCGCTTTGCAGATCACGGAGGAAAATATGATTTCATCGGGTCCGCGCAATCTCCTCTCACCTTCGAACTTCATTGTTCGAGCCGAGTAGCTGATGATTTGTCATTCTTCTGACTCACAGCTGGGCCGGCAAAGATACGAGCGATGCTAGTCAGTTCTACAACTCGAAGTCGGTCGTCCAAATGTACAAGGATTATATTTCAGTTGTGTTGAATCACGTCAATGCTTACACTGGCGTAAGTTTCCTTTCGTTGCTTTTTGTCGTGGGAACTCTATGCAGTCGAAGCTCATCTCGCTCTCTTTCCGTACAGGTTCGACTTGGAGACGATCCCACTATTCTCGGTGAGCTCTTGGTCTCTCTCTCCCTCGCTGTGATCTGCAGTATCTCCTGATTTAGCTGCTGACGCTTTGCTTGTCTTCTGATAGCCTGGGAGACTGGAAACGGTAAGCTCCCTCATTCATCTCGCACAACTCTCGGAAGCCCATTCTGTGCATACTATTTGCTGATATTCTCATCTCGTCCTGACAGAACTTGGAGGTTACATGCTCGGAGGAGGCGCTCCCCCCAAATCTTGGACTGAGAATATTGCAGCTCACATCCTTTCTCTAGCTCCCAACACTCTCGTCGCCGATGGAACTGACGGTCTTGTCGATACAACCGGAGCTCTCGTCAACACAGGAGTTTCCGCAAATGGTGTCGATCTTGTGTAAGTTCTCGACTTTTTGACCTTTTCGTTCGAGCGAGAATTTCAGCTCATCATCTTTTCGTCCTGTCGTTTCTCTCTCTCGCTCGAGCAGAACGGATCATTTCTATCCCGCACTTCAATGGCTTCTCGAGAAGGATCGTGGATACATGAGCTACTATTCAAAGTCGTTTTACGTCGGAGAATTCGATTGGACTGGTAACAACGGAGGAGCCAATCTCGACACTTTCTACTCGACGATCGAGAGTATGGACGGAACTGGTTCAATGATGTGGAGTCTGTTCGGTCACGGTGAGCTCGGCGCATTCGATCGGTTCGCTCTGCTCGTCAAGCTGACGTCGTCTTTCTCCTTTCGCAGATGCTCAATGTTGTAACTTTGTGGAACATGTAAGTCTACTATTAGTCTCACTTTCTCCTATCGACTTGCAACTGATCTGTGTGATTCTATAGCACGATGGCTACTCTCTCATGTACCCGAACGGAGACTCTACTGCTCTTCAAGCGAAAGCTCTCAAACTCGCTCAGGTGAATTTTCTTTCTTCGTCGAAAACTCGTCTCGGTTCGCTAACGCTCTCGACTTATCATCACAGCATTGGTATCGTATGAGAGGGCTTACTCCTCCATCTGCACTTCCCGCTGTCGCTTGTCCTCAACCTGAACTCCAAGCTTAGACATGAAAATTTCTCTTTCGTTCTCCCTCTTTCGATTTTCTTCTCAACTTACCCTGTATCACTCGCACCATCTTGACTTACACTCCATCTTATTCTCGATCGAGTCTCGTGCTCATCGTCAAAATCTGCATATCATTTTTCGTCTTTTTTCATTCTGCAACTCATAACTCTCCGATACCTCCCTCCCTTCTCGCTGAGACCTGCTCAGCTAGGCTCAAGGTCCTCTTCGTGTCCCTCCGTATTTATTCTACACCTGCTCTTATTCTTTCTCCATACCTTTTTAGCTTTTGTTTTTTTTTGTTTCGTTGGAAATCGCATCTTTCTCTACTCTCACATCGCATTCAATGAGCTCGAGCTCTCGATACATGATATTCAAGTCGGTGTTCGTAACGTAGCTTGAGAGTATAAAGTATCAGGTCAAGCGTATCGCTGAAGAAGAAAAAAACGTCTAAAGGGAATCAAAATAAACAGGAGAGAGAGACAGAGCGGTATCAGGGAGACGCGCTGAGCTAGGTTCTACTGCTGGGGATGAAACGCTCCAAGCGATGGGTACGGTGCGAAAGACTGTGCGAAGGGGGAGTGAGGGAAAACAAGAGGGGATATTCCCTTGCTGCTTTACGCAGACTGTCTTGGTTTTCTCCGACGTAACTCGAAATGATACGGCGACGAACAGCGACAGTGGGCTCGACATAATCAGGACCTTCCCTTCCGCCATTGTGAGTTTTACGGATCCAAGCATTGGCCTCAAATTTGAGTAACGATTAGCTCAGCCGTCCGAAAGAGCGACAGTTCGAGGGATCAGGTACTCACAAACCTATGTAGCTGCTTCATATTCGGGAGGAGTACAAACTGAGCGGCAATTGCGAGGAGCTGTTGGTGTTTGTTGACATTTGCGAGTGGTGCTGAAGCAGGTTGAGCTTGAAAAAATGCGTCGTCTGAACATTTCAACTTGTTAGCTAGGACTCGAGTCGGAGAAAGAAACGTTGATTGAACATACAGCATTCGAGCATCTCCTGAAAGTGCTCATAGCAGTCTCGCACGAACACGGGGTTGAGGTGCTGAGAGAGTTCATTCGCTGAACTCAAGAATCTCCGGCTGACTGTTGCAGTAACGTCCTTGTCAGTGTCCCGAGTTGAGTGTATAGCTGCAGGAATACTAACGGGCGGCAACTAAAGCCGATTTTAGCGAGCAAACTGTCAATACTCTGTCTCTTCTCGAACATCAACCGAACGAGAGGGACACACCGTTTTTTCCAGCTGCCTCCAGATCGTGATTGAGGCAGAAGGCGAAGTAACTAGAACCCTATAGAGCAGAAACCGATTGACAGTGAGCTCTTCTCGATAGATTGAGCGGGAAGAGAGTGAGAAAAAAACGAGGGTACGGTCGTCCAGACGTTCAAAGTCGCTTTTACTGCCGCTTTGACGACTGCGTTTCGATTCACAAGGACCTCCCAGTTTGTGATACATGTCCGAAGAGATTGTCGACGCTCTTTCTCGTTTTGAGAATCCCCTGCAGGATTGATTCAGTTTTCATTTCAGCACGGATCAAACTACGCTCCGTGCTATGCGCAAGAAACATGGCAGGGCTCACAGAGCTCGAGACGGAGAAGGATAGAGTCGGCAAAGATGTCGTAGGCCTCGTGTACAGTGCGTTCGATAGGTGGTTCGCCTAGATCAACCTTTGCGTCAAAGCTCTTGTGTTGCTGCTTGACAGCTGAGGTCATCGTGAGCACGATAAGCATCATCCTCCTACGTCAGAAACGACTTTAATTACTCTCACCTATAGCAACTGTCGGGAAATTTTGGGTGTCAATGCGAGAAAAAATTCAAGAAGCGTCGAGCACGACTGAACGGACTCACGATCTTCTGCCTTTCGATTGATAAGTTTCTTGATCTCGTCTCGGGTAAGCTCTTTGTACGGCATACTTGCGAGCGCGAGGCAGTGAAGAAAGTGAGGGAATAGGAGGAGAAAGAAGAGGGCGAGCTAGCAGCGCGCGATGTCCTCCCGCCGAGCATGGTTCGCGTCGAGCACGGGCTGAGGCTCGGACCGCTCGGGAGTTGCATGGACGCGGACCTCTTCACAGAACCGAACTCGAGAGCTATGCGTGGTTGAAAAGGCCTGAGAAGAGTCTTGCAAACCTGACGCGCACTCCAAGAAGAGAAGAAGCAGCCAGTATTCATAGATTGTTTCTGCACGCAGTGCGAGCGTGATCCTAGCCAAGCTTGCAGAACTCTCGTGGGACGTAAAGAATGGGAGAACGATATTGCAGAAACGACGAAAGCACAAGTACAACAGATCCTGTGCGAAGGAGGAAGAGGAAAAAGGTCAGCGACTGGATTCAACGACGACGAGACCTTGCTTCCCCTCCTAAACGACAACAAACGAACATCCCTCGAGACAAACGACAATTTTCTCTCAGACGTTTACAAAGGCCCACACCGGTCTCGAACGACATCCTACCAACCTCCTCCTCTCCCCTCGCACAGGAGTGTCACCTCCTCCGTAAAGCCTCTCCACCTCGTCCAACGACTCCCTCATTTGAGATATCTATTTTACCCTCCAAGCTCTCCTCTGAATCCAAGAAGCTCTGACTTCCTTTCGCCAAAAGAGGGTAATCGGAGAAAGCATAGTATTGGAGAGGAAGAGTAGAAGGGGAACGACAAAATCAAAATGGAGAGGGAGGTGATCGAGGTTAAAAGAGAGAAGAGGGACTTGTGCGAAGGAAAGAGGTGGGTTGAGAGGTTTGATTCCCGAAGAATCTGGGCATGGAGTCGTCGATTGTAATGACCTCAAGAGGAAACCGCGAATAGTAAGTCGTAAATTGACTAGTGTTTCATCGATGAGAAAAGGTGGCTTGTTGTTGCTCGAGGGAGAACCATGTCGTCGTCGGAGAAGGAAGAAAGAGAAGGAAGAAAGTAAACTAACACTATGATCGGAGGGAAGAACGAACAAAAGAGTCAGTGAATGGTACTCGACTAGATTGAATGTTTCCCTCGACGATAAACAAACAAGAGAAAAAGAAAAGAGTAGGATAGATCATTCAAGGGCTTCTGGCTAGAATTAATGGTAAAACACTCGACCTCGTCCTATCGCGCCACTCTAATCTACGAAAAGAGCAGGGAAGGAAACAAAGAAGGTCGAGCGCTCTTCGGGTCCTCGTCATGGTCGATAGGATGGGGAAGAGAAAACATATTGAAGTAATCTTTTCTAACCGACTCTTTTTCTTTCTCCATTGTTCACGAAGACGGGAGACTGTCTGTAGGAGATTGAAACTCACCAGAAGCGAGAAACGGAAGACTCTTGAGTCTTGTGTGGTCGATAAAGGCGTTGTTGATGTGTGAAGTGCTGGAAAGTTGATGGAACTTTTTCAAGTTGAATTTTTGGAGATTTTTCGAATCGCTCGTTTGACTCGTGGTTTTCTGAAACTTGCGTCTCTCCCTGATCAACCTTCACTTCTTCCGTCAACACCAACCTCGATCACCCACAAGGTATACAGAGAGTCTATACAGTGAAGCTACTGTGACTATTCATCACGCTTAGAGACTCGGCTAACACGACTCCATTGATTCAAAACATCCACCTCAAGTTCAGTCAACAACATCTCTCTACTCGATCAAGATCAACTCTATCTGTTTCAAACAGTCATGCGTGAGTACTTATAATCTATATTGATACTCTGAAGCGCGATCCGCTGACCCTCGGTTCCCGCTTGATCGCTCAGCTAAAACGACAACTTCCTCAACTTCTCGGAAACCATCAGCTTCGAAAGTGAAAGCAAAGAAACAAATCTCCGAAGAAATAGATATGGAAGACGAAGATATGCAACAAGCTGAAGGAGAGCAAGATTCGGCGAATGAGGAAGAGGAAGAAGAAGAAGGAGGAACTAGAAACGACGCGACTGTCATCGCAGAGACTCAATTCGAAGCTGCAGGAACAGCAAAGGCTTCAGGCAGTAACAGTAACAAAGGGAAGAAAGCTACGAGCTCGACGACAGCTCCAAAGAAAGTAGTTGCGAAAGCTTCAAATTCCTCAGGATCTAAACGGAAAGCGAAGGAAGATCTGACGAGGGAATCGGAAGCAAATTCAGACGGGGAAGAAAGTAACGAAGTGAAGCTTACTCCTAGAGAGAAGAAGCTCAAGTTGAAACTAGAAGCAGTACGTCTCGAATCATTGTCGTCAAACCAGAGGGAAAAAAGTACTGAAGTTCGTTTTGCCTTTGTACAGAGGGAGAAAGCACTGGCAGAAGTTACAGCACAATTTGAGAAACTTAAAGACCTGAGACAGACACGAGCTGAAGAATCTGAAATCCGATTGAAAGCTATCGCCGATGAACGACAAACTGGTAAGTTCTCCTTTCCTCGAATTGAGTATGCTGTTTCACTGACCTCGACACCTTGAGTAGCCGCAACGAATACTATCGCTACGTACAAGAAGGAAGCCGATAACCTAAGATCCGAGAACTCTTCACTTCAGACTACCGCTTACGCTTCACCTCGTTCGAAAGCTGCTCAAGCTGTCGACCGCAAAGTACAAGAACTCGAACGAACACAGTCAGAGACTCTAGCACGGGTGGAAGAACTTGAGAAGGAAGCTGAGGAGAGGGAGAAGTATTGGCAGAAGAAGTTGGAAAACGAATTGAGAGAGAGGGAGAAGAGTTGGGAGGCCGAGAAGCAACAACTATCGACTGACCGTGAGTTTCGTCCTCATTCTCCTTTGCCTAAGTTTCAATCTGACTCCTTTTTCGCCTGTTCTCGTAGTCGAAACGGTTCAAAACGACTACGCTACTGAAGTAGCTCACTCGAAATCTCTTCAAGCGAAACTCAAATCGATCGGTCCCACTTCATCTTCGTCTTCGCTACCAGCAGCGACGTCTACTGTAGCAAGCACATCGTCAACTAGCTCGTCCGCTTCCGCCGCAAAATTAGCTCAAGTGACCGAAGAACGAGATTTGGCGATTCGAAAACTTCAGCTCAATGAAGACTTGACTGGATTCATGGTCAACTCTGTGAGAGGAACCGATGAGCCTAGCTACGTTTGTAGTATGACAGATTGCTGGGGTACGGAAGAAAAGAGTACGTCAAGACTTTTTCTCTCTCAGTTTTATTTCCTGACGAATCATGCCTGACGACCATATCTCTCGTGTGCGCTTCCTCTTAGGTCTCAACTTCAAGATAATCTTCTATCGAGATGAAACCGTCGGATACACTCCTGATATCGACCCGACGAGAGACGTTCTGCTTACCCAACTTTTACCTCCCGAGTTCCAGAGTTACGTTCGGTGAGCTGTCCTTTCCTCTTTCCTCTCCACTCGGAGGAAACTTGTAACTGATTGAGATCCCTCCGTTGTCCTTCTTGAGCAGATTCAAAGCTGAGCATTGCGGAGAATGGTTCAAGAAACTTTATACCGCTGTCAACAAGCGAAAGTAAACCGAGTGATCTTTTCCCTCCAATCGAATCACATACGTCCTGTAATCTGCTGCTATTCTTCTTCGTCTTTCTTTCCCCTCCGAGTAGTGCTTGATACCCTTAATTTATTTTGCCGAATCAAATTTCTCACATTTTTTCTCCTACCTCTCAAAAGCTAAAGGGCCTCTCTTTCACGAGCGTGTTTCACGAGAGTGTAGAGAGAAACAACGTGATCATGAATTGAGATGGAGAAAGTAATGGAATAAGGGACAGAACCCGAGTCATACAAAGAGACACGCAAAGTAAAGAGAAATGAAGAGATTCCGAAAATCATATTTTTTCTAAAGACCTATTCTACCAATCGTCATCCTCTGCAGCAGGTTTCCTTCCCGCCCTCTTCGCCAATGCAGCTGCGAGATCGTTTGCACTAGGTTTGACGAGTCCTCCAGCGGGTTTCTGAGGAGCCGATCCTCCGTTTGCCATTCCAACTGGGGGAGGAGGAGGGGGCCTAGGAGCTGCAGGAGGTGGGGGAGCAGGAGCACGTCCAGGAAGAGAAGGTGGAGGGGGAGCTGCGGGCCGAGGAGTTGCAACAGGTTTTGGTTTCGATGGAATCTGAGGTTTAGGTTTTGCTGCGATCGGAGGTTTGGGAGGAGGTGCTTTGCCTAAGTTGACGAGACGGAATAGAGTCAATGCATGAAACGTTTTGGAAAATCGAAGAGAAGCGTACCGAGAACTGAAGAAGGGCGACTTCCAGCAGGAGAGGAGGAAACCGTGCTGGGAGCGGTCGAAGATCCATTGTCTTCTCCTCCGGCAGCTTGAGCTCTCTTAGCAGCGAGGATAGCAGCAAGTCCTCCGTTGTTACCCATTCCAGGCATAACGGAAACAGGAGCAGCGTTGCCTTCGCCTGATCGAGATCCGAGTCCGATAGAAGGCGTTGGAGCTTTCGGGGTTGGGTTAGGGACCGCTGGGGCGAGCGGCTTAGAAGCTGGGGCAACAGGAGGAGCTCGCCGCGCTGGGGCGGGAGGAGCGGCAGCTGGTTTAGGCTTCGGCGGAACAAGTTGAAGGTACTGAAAGAAGCGAGGGACAAGTCAGTCTCGAAGCAACAGAAAGCAGTGCGAAAGTTCGGCTCACGTTCGAAGGAGCCCATCCCTCTTTAGATCCCTTCTTGATCAACCACCAACCTGACAAGAGATCAAGAAGGATCAGCGACGTTCTCGAAAGAGTGTAACGAAGACTTACCTCCGTCATCTTGCGAAACAACCTCAACAAGTTCATCCTTCGTCAAAGCGATCTCTCCAGGTTGATCAGTTTCGAAAGTGAAGAGTCTTAAGAATGCGAATGAGGTTAGTATCTCGTGCATGAGGAAAAAATAAGTCTGGCTTGGTACACGACTCACGCTTTGTATTTGGGAGTTTCGGGAGCTGCTGGGGGCGGAGGAGGTGCAGCAGGACGACCGGGAGGCGGAGGAGGAGCAGCTCTGCCAGTTCCATTCGAAGTAGCGTTCGAAATTGGAGGGGCGGGAGTAGATCCGAAACCTCCGTTCGGCAGAGTTTGAGGTTTCGGTCGAGCTCCCGCAGAGCGCTATCGTGGCAAGGATCTCTTGTGAGTTTGTAGAATAGTCAAATTTAAAGGAAAAGGGAACTCACGTTCGGAGTCGATCGAACAGGAGCTGCTTTCTTGACTCGAGGTTTGCGCTGAGCTGGCGGCATCGATTGACTGTTCGCAGGTTCTCCTTGAGGTACCGAGACTGTCGATGATTTGTAAACGTCGTCACGAGGGATCGTGTTGTCCTTCTTGAACGTGATTGAAGCTTGCTTGTCTTTCTTTTTCGAGTAAGTGACCCTGTGAAAAGCGACTCGAACGTCAGCTCGCTCGAGCAGGGAATAGCTGCTGCAAGATAGACTGCTTACGTAGGAGCAATGTTGACATTGACAGCTCCGTTTGTTCGTTGCTGAAGGTGAACGAGGAATTCAGTCTTGAATACGCAAGAGAGGAGAGGGTCTCCCTCCTCGGTGCTGCCGCAGTTGAGAGCGAACCAGTCATCTCGAAGGTTCGACAAACCGACGCTTCGGATGGTGACGAGAGGGATTCGGCGCTCGAGAGTCGTTTGAGCTCGACCTTGAACGGCTTGGGAGATGAGGATGTAGACAGATTTGTCGGTCTAGAGCGATAAGATAGGGTCAGCATCCGAGTCGAGCTCAGAGAGGGTGTATTCCCTGACTCACAAGAATAAGGTAACGAGGACTAGGTTTCGAAGATCGACCAAGTTTAGAAACGAGAAGTTGTGCTCGAGCAGAGAAGGCGACGGTTTCGTTCGCTGCGAGCAAGAACGGCGTCAGTCTCAGCGAGGTCAAAGTCCAGTGAAAGTAAGGGACAGACTCACCTCCAATGCCTGCAGCGCTTTTGAGAGCCGCACCTTGCATACTGTCCCGTTCTCCGACTTCGAGGTAATCTCCCATGAATTTCCTCATGCTGAGCAAACTCATTCTCCTCCTCTCCTTTCGTCCACCAAGGATCTGATGTCCGTAGTCCCTCAACTGCGAGTAAACGATTCCTTCCTTCTTGTTCATCCAGAATCGTTGAATCGTTCGAGCAGCTTCTTGTTTGCGACGCAAGTAAGCTCTCCAACAACGTTGGATCCTTCCAGCCATGTTGTGCCAATACTTGTCGCGCATAGACTCGAGAGCGAAGAGCGTTTCGGGATTTTTGATGAAAGCTTTCGTAACTCCCATTTGCCATTCCTCTCGCTTGATCCCGGTATCCTTGAGAATCTGTTCGCAACCAGTTCGAGCGTCTCCTTGCCAGATGTAGTCACCGGCATAAGAAGTAGCAGGAGAGAGGAGGTAGAAACTGTTCGGGCAAACACTCCTTTAGTCTCGATAGAAAGCGAGAAGCGATCTAAGAATGAAAGAAAAACTCACCGTTCGACCATCTTTTCGAAAGTGTTTCGGTAAGCGAATCCAGCTCGACGAACCCGAACGTTCTCTTGCAATCCCAAGTATTTGATCTGATGGAGAATTGCTTTTTGATCGTATTCAGTTGGAGAGCGATTTTGATTGGGTTTGATCGTTCGAATGTAGGAAGGTTGAGATCGCATGAGTTTCTCGACGAGAGCGTTGGCTGAGGCCTTGATCTTGTCTCCTGCGGTGGGAGGTCGTTTCTTCGAGTCGGGATCGGGTCGATCGGGGAACAAGCGTTGGAGGAATTGATTGTTCGAGGAAGCGACGAGATCGAGCAGATCCTTGAGGAGAACATCCTTGTTCTTGTCGGTCATTCCAGCTACGGTGTACATGACATCTCCACTGTAGACCAGACCATCGCCGAGGGTAAGTTTCGAGGACGGGATTTAGGAGAAAGTTGGATCAAACTCACGCATAATGCTTGACGAGGAATTTGGATCCTCGAGGTTCGAATTGAGGATTGCTGACTCCTCCAAGTCGTTGACTGAAGGAACCATCCGCAGCGGTAGGATCGGCGTGAGCGGTAGCACAGGCATCGTTGAGAGCAGCGAAAATTCCAGGAGGACGCTTCTCTTCGATCAAATCGCAAACAATCTTGTTGTTAAAGTAGTCGATAGGAGTCCACTGTAAGAGAAACCAGCTACATTAGTCGCCTCTTCTTGACTTGACTGATGATACCTTTGGATGAGCGTACCTTGATCTGTTCTCTGACGTATTCTTCTTGCTCAGTTTTGAGAGTGAGCTGAATGAAGATTTGCTGAAGCTTCTCGTTGACATAGTTTATACAGAGTTGTTCGAATTGATTGGTCTGTATATGTTCTTTCTCTTGGTCAGTACTCAGTAGAAATCTGAGGCGGAGAGAACGAAGAAAACTGACATCGAAGATTTCGAAACCGTAGATATCTAAGACACCAATAATGTTTGCAGCAGGACTCTTACTCTTCATCGAGATGTTGACTCGGTCGACGATCCATTCGAACAAGTTGTTGTAGATAGCTTTAGCGAGAGCGTCCCGAACCGAGATAGCTTGTGCAGGATTGAGAGGGACTTCGTAAACGGAACCTGGGAAATGGTGCTTCCGTTAGGTCAAGGCCCAAAACAGCGAGGGAGAGAGACCATTGATACTCACCTCGTCGACCACCGCGTTGCGTTTCCATGACTCGACTAGTCAAAGCTTTCTCGACTCTTCCTTGATCGACTTCAAGAAGGTAAGCGACGAAAGCTGTCACGCTCGAGTCTTTTACTTGAGAGTTTCCTTCTTGATCAACCTTGAATTCGACGTTTCCGATCCATAAAATTGCTGCCAACATCCTCAAAATATGATCTTGTTCAGCTTGAGTCAATCCAACGATCGACATAGCTTTCAAAGTTTCAGCCCAGTCGAAAGTATCGTCAATGCCGGGAACTTCGAGACAGCCAGATTTTGAAGTGTAGGCGTAAGATTCGGGGCCTTGAAGTCCATAAGCTTCTCGTTGAGCTGCCGAAGCTCCTTTCGTAAGTTGGTAGAAGATGTGAAAGTTTCGCTCGTTCTTGATCTGTCCAGTAACTCGATTCTATCGGAACGAAAAGCAACATGGTCAGCGAAACAAGACTAATCGAAGCAATTCACTGTGCGAAGAGGCTTACCTTTTCGAGAAGATAATTGGTAATCATAGCTCCAATCGGAGCTCCTTGAGCATCAAACTCGATCTCAAGGTATTTTCCCTGGGTTGAAGAGGAATCCAAGTCAGTTACATTCCGTTCTCGAAGGAGCGAGATGTGAGGAGGCTCACATGTCGAGAAGAATTGTTATTCCTCAATGTTTTCGCACAACCGAAACTTTCCAACAAAGGATTCGTAGCGAGCACCATTTCCTTGACATCTTCGATACCTCCTCCTGATCCACCACCACCTGAAACCGCTGCAATGTACTGCATAATCCTTTTCGCAGCTTCAGTTTTACCTGCACCAGATTCTCCCGAAATGATGACACATTGGTTGTCCTTGTATGAGATCATGTTGTAGTAAGCGGATTCAGCGATGGCGTAAACGTGAGGAACCATTTCGAGTCGGTTCTTGCCTCGGTAGGAGCGGAGAGTCGTTTCGTCGTAAATGGGTAACATTCGGAAAGGGTTGACTGAGATAAGTACGTGACCGATATAAGTCTATAACGATGCTTACTCTGTCAGCTTCGAAAACATCTAGGGGGAGTAGAGTGAACAACTAACATAGATTTCTGCATTCTCGAATCTGCGAAAAACATTGAGAGACGAATCTCGAAATGAGTCTTGCTCTTCCCTCCTTCTGAGAATGACAGTAGGTGACTCACCGCTTCTTCAAGTTGTCATTGATACTCTCGTTCGAGATGCTGGTCAACAAAGTCATATCTGAAACTCCTGCCTGCTTCTTCTTGAATCCTTCCTTCCAATCAGCCTGTAAAAAGACTCTAGTGTCAACAATGAGAGCTATGTGAGAGTAGAGAGGGTGTATCAACGTACTTTGGCTACACCATTCCTTCGGTTTGTGGTTGTCGAGGATGACGAAGGAACGTTTGAACTTCCTCCTCCTCCTAAGAGTTTCTTTCCCTTACGGGTCGGAGCCTGTTCGAGTCAATCGCTATCAGCGAGTGTCCGACCGTGAGCGAGCGAAGGGAGCAGGAGAACTCGCCATGAGTGTCTAAATAGTTGATGACGGGATCCGATCACAAACAAACTGCTTTCACTTGCTGAAACTGTGTGGGCCCTATCTATCTGGGTAGTCTGGGTGAGATGTCTTCTCTGGTTCCGATGCGAGGTTGAAAGCCGCGGAAGAATATGAGGAGAGAGAGAAAGCAAAGTGATCGGAACCCTCAAGCCGAATGTGTGGTCTTCGCAGCAAACACTTTTCCTCGCTCGAGGCAGTGCTGAACCAACAAGGCGCTGAAAACAAGTCACGATTAAGGGGCGAAACGAACAAAGCAGAGTGGGGAGATCAAAATTCCGAATTTCTTCTTTAGACTTGTTTCGCAAAGCCTTTCGGACGATGTACGATTAGTGGATGCATACGAGCTCAACAAATCGTGCACAGGCTGACATGTCGAGGTCAAGAATGAGTTCAAACTAGTTATGTTACATGAAAAACGAACAACCAGGAGAGACGAGCGTAGTCGAAAGAATCGATTAGAGGAGTGGTGAGTGGTGCAGATGCGAAACTGTACAGCATTGAGAGAATCGTTCAGTTTTCCGGCTCTGCGATCAGGCAACGATGGTTGAGACTCACGAGTGAACATCGAGGAAGAGGAGGGAAACGTGAGTCGAAGGAAACTACTTTGATAGTTGCTTCTCTGTATATGCGACGTGACCGTCAGTTCTCGTCTCAGGGCATCAAAGTGTTCAGGAGACAAGAGCTTACCGAGAAGATCCTGTAAACACATTGACGAGCGAAGAAAAGAACAAATTGAGAATTAGCGTTGAGGCCCAGAGTCGAAGAATGGCCGCTTCTTTCTGTCTCACCTTTGCCTCGTTGACTTTCGAGGCGATGAAGGGACTGCCTCCTCGATCAGGGTGGTTGCTTTGCAAGAGAAACGCCGATCTGATTAGCGTTCGGGAAACAAAAGCGAATTCGCGAGCAAGAGGAGCAGAAACACTCACGCGAGCATGATCCGTCGGTGAGCGTCCTTCAATTTGTTCATAGTCATATGAGACTCCCTGTAGATCAGTCGGAAGAGCGTGAGAGAAGTTCGTAGAATTGATATCGAACTTTTGGCGGCGAGACCGATGCCGTCTCGCCGCACACGCTTCAGATATCGTTTGCGAGAGCGCTTACCGTAGACCGAGGATTTCTGCAGCTTCCTTCCTGTCCATCTTTGCTTGGAAACCACCTTTAACCCATTCTTGTGCACCTCCTTTCCCTTCCGTTCCAGCGATCGCCGCGAGTAAAGGATTCAGACGAGCACCATTTCGTGCTGCTGATCTCAGAGAGTATCGTGCACCGAGTCCAAGGGCTGCGAAAGCGGCAGTACCGGCAAGAAGTGAAGCCATTCCAAAAGTTGTAGGGTAAAGTTGAGCGAGTGAAGAGTGAAAGTTCGGTTCGAGTATCTGCTCTTTGTTAAGACTTTGTTGAGCTGTTCTGGAGTGTACGAAGTCGGTCAAGGATATGCGATGATAGGGAGAAGTGAGAGAGAATCTTCCAAGACGCAATTCTGATCATTGTCTGCTCTCTACCTCTCAGCTGAACACTGGTTTACACTCAAACGTCCATTCGAACGATGGCTCAGCATCCTACGTCGATCCCTTTACCCGCCCATCAGGCTCCCAACTCTGATTCACCGATTCCTCCTACTCCTTCCGCTTTCCCTTCTCTTTCTGGCGAGTCCGACCCTTCTTCGACTGCTCACCAGCTACCAGCTTCCACTTTACACTATGCTCAAGTAACGGGCAAGGTCCTGCCCCCTTCCTCGATTCCGAAAGGAATCTCACTTCCTCCTCCAGTTCATTCGACATCGACGTCAATGAACTCAAACTCGAATTCGGTTTCGAACAACCAGCAGAGGGAGAGACATCAGTCGTCGGGACAAAAGAATAGAGATTCTCCTTATGCGAGACCTGGACCTGGATCGAGAACTCACTCGGGAGGTAAGCAAGGAGGAGGAGGAGACAGGAGGAAATCTTCGAAACCTTCCACGGTTAAACCTCAGACCGAGGACAAATCGTCCTCAGAGGGACAAGAGAAGAAGCATAGGAGCATCCCGGGAATGCCCCCTGCATGGGTAGCCAGGAACAGCAAGACTGCACCTCCTCCGAAAGGAAATCACGCTCGTCGCAAGTCTGAAGGTTCTCCCTCTTTCGTTCTCGTCAAGGAGAAGGATGACGATTCGCAGAAGAAGAAGAGCGAACAATCGGGAATGCCAGGCAAGAAGAAGCAAAAGGCCCTCGGAAAATCTTTCGATCCAGCGAAATCAAAACTTTCGGCTCTCGCTCCCTCTTTCGAATTCGTCCCCCGCTCGGCAACTTCTCCCAAACTGTCATCCTACACTCAAGCGTCGTCGGCAGGATCCGACTCAGAGAAGAGTGACGACCACCGAGAGGAGGAGGAGGCGGCACAAGAAACTTCTTCCGAGGAGACTTCCTCCCAAAATCCCAGTCTCCCCGGTTCTCTCGCCCCTTTCCTATCTTCCTCTTTCACCCTCTCCACCCCTTCTTCCCTCAGCTCTCTCGATTCCTCCTCTCCTTCCGAATCCGACAAGGAGGAGAAAGATCCGGCAGAAGGTCTCGTCGATGAGAAACTCGCTGCCGAAATCGTCTCTTCAGCTGGTCCTCAAGCGGACGGTTTCGTGGGACAGTCTCTCACTCAATCGGAATCTGGCGCTCGACCCGACGCTAACAAGACTGGTTTCAACCCCATCAGCGGAGTGATCAATGAGAGTCCAATGGCGGATCTAGAATGGAAAGAAAAGATGGGCTGGTGGAGGGAAGATTACAATCCTACGGTACTCAAGATCGAGGAAGAAACTAACGCGGGAGACAAAGAAGAGGAAGAGAAAGTTGAATTGGCTCCTGCCGCCATCAAAGCGAACTCGAACGAAACACCTCTGCTTCAATTCCCTCCCTGGACTCCTCCTTCTCCCTCGACACCTTCGGAAGACGCCAAGATCGATGTTTCTGATTCTACTGTTACCCCTGCTATCCTCTCTGAGGTCCTTCCCCACTCTTTCTCCGACGCTTCTCTCGAAACCGAAAAAACCTCTACTGCAGCTTCCGCCGCTGATTCTACCTCACCTGCCGTCAACTCCTCCGAAACCCCAACCTCCTCTAGAACTGCCAGCGACGAGCCCCAACCTTCAACCTCTTCTACTCCTTCTTCCGAAATCCCCTCCCTTTCTTCTTACCTTCCCACCTCGTTCACTCCCCCTCTTTCTGGCTACCCTTCGACCTCGACTTCTTTCGACAGTTCTTACCTATCACAAGATGAAGTACGGGCAGAGAAGCTCGCTCACGAAGGACCTGCAGAACAAGCTGACGAGAAGCAGAAAGAGGAGGATTCGACTGTTCCCGATATGCCTTTGAGCGCCGAGGCTGTCGCTGCTCAACCTACGCTGGACGATGCTCTAGATGTCGAGGAGTTGCCTACCGAGGGAGACAAGGAGGATCGACCTGCAAGCAAGAAGGCAGAGAAGGAAACGAGAAAGGGATGGTGGAACCGAGAGGAGGATGAGACTGAGAAACCTCAAACGAACCAAGCCGAACACTCGGACAAGATGGTCGATCCCGATCTGGCGAAGGAGACGGTAGAGAGCGCGGGAGCTCAAGCGGATGGATTCGTCGAGAAAGGATTCGAGGAAGTTGACAGAATTGGCGCAGAGGCTCAAGATGGAGAGAAGGAAGTCAAGAAGGAAGTCGATCAGGAGTTTGTCGAGGAAGAGAGCCGTCGAGATGTTGTCGATATCGAGGAGGTAGAATCGAAGGAGAAAGGTACTTCGACACCTCTAGGATCTTTCCTCTCTTCCGCTTTCCAACCAACAGACACGACATTCTCAACGACATCAGAATCCACGACAAAAGAAGAGACTCCTGTTCTACCTTCCACTGGCGAGAATGATTCTCCTCCCTCTTCCTCAACTGTTGAACCGACAACTTCGCAAACAACCGCATCCCCTGCTCCTCTCGCTCGTCGCCGATCTTCCTCTCCTCCACCTCCTCCTGAAAGACGGCCTTCCGAATCTCACGCCGCCGATTCCGCTCCTTCCCTCACTCTCGCGATCTCTTCCGCTTGGCACACCGCTCCCTGGTCTCGCAAAGTCTGGGCGATCATCGCTAGTGTAGCAATCAACGTTGGTTTACCGTTCGTCAACGGTGTCATGCTTGGTACGTTCTCTTTACTCTGCTTCTCTGTCTGTTTGATCAAAACTGACGAAAAAAAAACTTTCAATCAGGTTTCGGAGAATTGTTCGCTCGCAACGTTCTCGGAGTCCGATTCGGCTGGCCATTACACAACAATACGTCGACGACGGGATCCTCTTCTCGAGCGAATACTGGAGGTGTGGGACTTCGATCAGCTGGAGCTTACAAAACAGCCGGTACAGGAGTTGGAACTGATGTTCCTGGACATGCAGGAGCCAAAACAGCTCTCGAGGGTGTCGTCGAGTCCGTCGCTGAGTAAAGGACGTAATCGGTCACAATTTGTATTCTTTTCACGCAAAAAAGGACTCACCTCACGTCCTCGTTGAGTTCCCACCCATTCTCTTAGTTTTCCTTCTTCGCTATTCCCTGTACACGTGCTTTACATGTCCTTAACTTTATAGACTCTTTTCCCATCGCTTTTCTGTTCTTTCTGCTGAAATATCCAGGAAATACCCAAATTTTCGCAAATTTCAAACCATTCTCCTTGCCCTCGCTGCACGCTGGGAGTTGAGCTACTAGTCGCATTCGTGTGTCTCATGCAGAGCGTCCACAGAGGGAAGGTATCACAATTGAGAAGAGCTTTTTCGTTGGGTGAGTGTCGCGCGCTCGTAACTTCAACTTTTGCTCCTTTGATTGATCGTCCCCACGCCCGAGCGCATGGTCTCCAAAAGAATGAGCAGTGCTCTCAAGTGGAGGTAGAACGAATGTATGGGAGTACAGCTCTCAATTTTTGAATTCCTTCAGATATTCGACCGATTTGAGCTCGAGGAGGAATACAGGCAGTATCGAGAGATATCTCACGCCGATGGAGATTATCAGTTGATCCCTTGCTCCGAAACCGAACGTTTCCTGGACTCCGAGCACGCAAAGAAGAAGCACTACTGTGCTCGAGAGTGGAGGTTCGAAACTCTCTTCTCTTGCCGCAGCTGACTGGGATCGTCGTTTCTTTCTTTCGGAAGACCACATCGCTCTCGAATCGAACAACCGTCCAACAGCGGACTGACTCGAGAACGTGCAATATAAGATCGAGAGACTGAACTTGAGACTGTGAACAAAGCTTTGCGACGAGAGACGTCTGAACAAAACGCCGCTGTTGCTTGCGAGGACGAGCTCAAGTACAGTAGCTCAAGGTTTCGGCAAGTCTGCTAGCGAGGGATAACGAGAGGGAGAGAGAGATCGACAAAAAGAATCTAAGGTACCCTTTTTGTTTGGGCCGGGATCTTCGATTTGTCAGTGCCTCGTAATCAGAGGGAGATCTCTTCAATCTCTTTCATTTAAATCATCTCATTCTCCTCTCTCTCCCCTCTCCCTCTCTTCTCTCACTTCCTCACTGCCCACTTTATGCCCGGACTGCAACAATTTTCCCCCTTCAGTTCGTTCTCGCCTTGTTACTCTCGTCGTTCACCTTCTCCACTTTCTCTACCTTCTCCCTGCCGACAAGAATCTCAACCCATGGCGCAGTTTACGAGTCCCTACGCCACGATGCAAGTTCCCTCGTACACCAACGCCGATCGAGTCGAGGCTGAAGAACTTCACGACCTAAATTACCGCTCGTTTCAGCAAATGGGTCGACAACTCTCCATGGACGGTCTCGAGGTCCAACTGAGAGCAAAGGACTCCATAGAAAAAGCCGCTCTCACCGCGAATCGTTCCTCCCAAATGTTGCCAAAGTGAGTTTTGTCTCCTTCCCTTCAACATTTCACTCCTCCGAGGCTTACCAAGCCGTTCTACCTCTTCAGGACTTGAACACGGTCTACCTATCCCTCCCTCTTACCCCTCAAATCGACCATACACGACGTCGTTACCCTTCATACAAACTTCCTCGAACGGAATCCAGCGAAACTGCCAAAGCACAAAATCTCGAAACGAAATCGCTTTTCTCCCTCTTATATCGCTCTTCACAACCTTCTAGTCCTACACGATGGATCCACTCTGAAGACGGTCGCACACAGCCTACAATACTAGCGGCCACCCCTCTCCATTCTCGCCGTCGACCTTCACTGTGTCGAGAGATCAAAATATCCCCTTCTTCGACTCGTTGCACGATCGACTTTACGTTATTCTCCTATGCCTGTACTCTTTTCTATACACCCCGCTTCAGCTGTTTCGCTATACCTCCCTTCTGCCTTATGCCCGCCTTTTGACCAATGTAGCTCGTATCTCCTTCTTTCGTCTTTCATTTCTTCTTCTCTCTCGCCTCTTTCAATCTCGCTGGGTTCTCATGGGTTTTATTTAGGGATTTTTGTCTCATCGGTTCTCACTTTCTCGCATGGTTATACGATATCATTTTGAATACTATTTGGACTTGTAAGATTTTTTGGGAATTGGAACTAGATCTTCCACTGTTTACTTTGTCCTACTTTGCCCGTCTTATTATTCCATGAGAGACGTCTGCTATCTGCGTCCTGTCGTCGAGAGTCGACGCCTTGAGCCTGAGAAAGCTCAAGTTTGCATTCTCGAGCTTGACGAAGAGCGTCCGTGCACTTCGCAAACGAGCTACAGTATCTTTCGCAAGGTAGCTCGAGCCAATTGTCGACACCCTTTGAAAGGACTTCCTCGTCACACAGGGGATATCCACCGACAAGACGATTTCGAGATGATACGAGGCGCTCGAGCTTCTGACTCGCTGGAGCTCGAGCGCAGCGCAGGACTCGTTCGGGCAGCAGGAAGTTTTTGAGGAATGCGACAAACTGATCGACTTTGAGTCGGCGAGTCCTCTTATCCTCATGCGCTCGTTTCTTCTCTTCTGTGATCGTCGAAGAATCTCTTCAGAACGAAGATCTCGTTGATCTTCTGAGCTGTCGGAGGATGAGATCGAGGTTGAGACGATGCGAGCCGTCTCTCGAGATGGTTTCAACTTTCGACTGTTGGCTATTCGGAGTCTCTCGGATTTCGGATCTCATCTTTGATTGCCGGAAGTCGTTTCTTTAGCTTCATCGCGTGGCAATCACCAGTCAGCTGCTTCAGATTTTATCAGCCAAAGCGATTTGTCAAAACGAGTTGGGTTCGACGCTAGTCATCCATCTGATTCTAGAGAGAGAAATTACTTAGGAAGGAGGATCCTCTAACGATCCGTGCAAGAGAGCCGGCGTTGGACGTTCGAATCCTGATGTCGAGCTTTGTTCGCAAGCGTTTCGATTCCCCTTCCCTCGAAGGCGTACTGTGAGTAACACTCAAGGATATTGTAGCCACAGTGCTTAGATTAAAAGAGCGAAATTAACGAGACTTTGCCGAATACTCGAAAATGAAGGTAAATTAGGTGGACGACGTTTCCTGTTATTTGACTCGTCCTCCTGTCTCAAGTGCAGTATATTGTACGTCGTGTAGCTCTAGCTTCCACTACAGCAAGTAAGGTGTTTTAAAAAAAAAGTTCAGCTTGATCGATCAGAGATCGATGTGCGAAGAAGAGAAAAATTTCCCTTCCGCTCGCTTCGCTCGTCCTTCCTCCACTTTTCGAACTTTCGAGAATCGAGGACAAGTCTTCTCTGACTTGATCTCCCTCCATTCACAACTCTACAAAAGTCTATGTACACTACCGATTCGACAAACATCTACAACTCAATTTGCTCTTCACCTAGTTCTTACACAACTTCTATCTGGTTCCCACCTCCCCGCCGTTCTTCCGAAATGTCAGTTACCGGTCCCAGCCCTTACGCAGCGATGGAACTACCAACCGATGTCGACATGGTGAGGAAAGAGAGTCAGGAATTACAACAGTTGCAACTTCGCGATATCGAGTTGGCAGCTTCAAATAGTATCTTTGGAGCAGCGTTGGATTTACACGTTAGAGAGAAGGACAAGGCAGAGGTAGCCAAGTTGAAGGTAGCTGCTACAGTTGGCGGTGGTTCAGGTCCAAAGTGAGTACGATTTAAAAGTCTTTGCGAAGGAGATGGGAAAAGCTCGACCTCGTCTGATTGTACTGACCCAAACGTTTCGCTCGGTTCCGTAGAACATAATTTTCAACGCCTCCTCACCTTCCTCTCTATCGTCATACTACACAATACGCGAATCGCGCCAGACACCCATTCTTCACACTTTCACATCGCCGGCTACCGACTTCTGAACTCTGTGTCGCCGATCCACGCTCGACCCGATTCCGACAGGTCTCCCTTTCTACCTCGAGGTCACTTTCACACGACGCTCTATCTCATACACGTCTCGATAACGTCTTTCAGCAACGAACGCCGGTCGTTCCGCCTCCATTTACCTCCTCGATGCTGTCCTCGACTTCGTTCGTCTAGCCACTTTCCCTTCAGTTTAAAGTCTATCGACCTCCTTCTCGTCCTCTACTGTACATAGTCTTCCTTTCGTAATTATTCCGGGATCGCGAGCGGGTTTGGTGGGACAGTCGTTCTCTCTTTATTTTTGTTTCGGTTGTATATAGTGCACAATGCTTTTCCATACACTCTAAATAGATGAGCCTCTGCTCTCCATTTGTCCCTTCTTTGTGTGAAACTAGACAAAATTGATTTGAGAACAGACAAAATTGATTTGAGAACGAAAAAATGTTCACGACTGTAACTCGAAATCGTAAATCCCCCTTCGTCGCCTAGACTACAACATATCCTCGAAGTTGCGTCTGGGAGCTCGTTCTCCGGTGAGGCGCTCCGAGCTCCTTCGAGCGCTGCTTCTCCAGCAAAGTTTTCTCCTCTTCGTCGGACGAAGCGTCAGAGATTTCTGATTCCCATTCAGGTGGCCCATTCTCCCGTGTGACTACCGATGCCTTGTGACTGTTACTGTCTTTGTCGGCCTTCGAGACGCTGCCGGCTTTCGGAATCGTTCGAAGCTCGGGAGGTAAAATTGGTTGTCCATGGTTGTCGAGTGGCATGACTGCTCCAGTCAGCGGATTGATAGGTTTCGGCATTCCGTGAGAGTCGAGAGGAGGATTGATAATTGGGTTGCGGAAGAGAAGGACAAGGAGAAGAATTTGGATGAGGAGGAGAAAGATGTTTGCGATCCCCATCTGTGAGCCTGATGGTCAGTTCCAACTCAGATTCCTTATTACCAGGAGCAGAAGTCTTACGAGTAGCGGGCTCAGGCGCACGAATCGAAGGTCGTTTTCGCAGGTCAAAACGCTGCGAATTGAAAACAGCGGTGAGCTTTGGCTTCTCGTAAAGTGCAAATGATACGAACTCACCATTGATTTCCGAGCGACTCTATCGTTGCAAGACTACGTAGCTTGTAGTAGAGATAGAAGAAGAACGAACTTGAAAACAGGACCACGAACTGCAGAAAACGGTCAGCTATCCGTATCCGTGCTATAACGACCTCCGAAAGAGTTCTCACCGAGATCCAACCGCCGTCAATCTTGAGTTGATCACTCCACGCTGCATACTTCACGTCCCTATAGTAGATTCCAGCGTAAACTAACCACAAGGCAGCGAAGAGAGAGGCCAAAACGTAATGGAAAATCAACCACCGATGCTCTTGAAGCAAGCTACCCGCTGCGATACACCCAAAGATAACTACGAGAAGGGTGACGAGGAAGCCAAGAGCTGAGATGGCGAGGATCGCATAAACGCGATGTTTGATCTGTCGGTGGATTGGACTTGCTCGAATGAGGTCGATCTGCGCCTTTGTAAGCTTCGGGGGCGGGGGTGGTGCAGCACTTTCCGACATCGTTCCCGCTCGAGAATGAGCAGAGGAAGAAAGAGGAGATGGAGAAGAGAGAAAGAAGAGGGAACGAGGACCTCAGACTGATCTGAGCTCGCAAAGCTTCAACCTCTCGGCACTGATCATCTTCCGCGGAGCACAAGTCAGCGACGACGACGATAGATTAGAGCTATCGTAAGACGTGCAGGTGGGCCCGACTCGAGCCCTCTAAGAGTGAAGAGGAAGGAGAAAAAGGAATCAGAAGGTTCGAGCGGAGTTTGGCGATTTTTCTGGTGAACTACACTATACTCAGTGGTAGCTGATAAGAATGCTCAAGTGGTGTATAGAAGGTCCAAAAATATTCGATTTCTCCAGACCCGAAAAAAGCGAAATGACTTCACGACCGACATTCGGTCTTTCTTCCACTTTCTCATCACTCAAAGCACAAAATGTAAGATTCGACAGGCGTAGGGCGTATCGTAGACTGTACTGATATTCTGTTTGGGCGTAGGTCTTCTCCGGGCGAACTTTCTGAAGGACAAACCTATCTCTCAACTTACTTGTTAGATCGACTCGCTCAACTTGGCGTCAAGCCGATGTTTGGGGTTCCAGGAGATGTGAGTAGCATCTATACCCTCTACGGCTCTACTAGAAGCTCGAAACCGTACAGTGGTGGAAGAAGGACTGATCTTTCGGAATCTCGAGACTCGGAGCTGACATCTCGGATTCGCTTTTTTCGCAGTTCAACCTGGTATTCCTTGACGAGGTAGAGAAGCATTCGAAGATTGAATGGTTGGGCTGCTGTAACGAAGTGAGAGCATACTTTCTTCTTTTCTCGAAAACCGTGCGAAAACTGACTTTTTCCCTGATGAACAGTTGAACGCTTCTTACGCTGCTGACGGTTACGCTCGCACGAAACAATCTCAACTCAATCGTATCCACGAAGGTCGCGAATCCGACTCGATTCCAGGAGAAAAGAACGGTTCCGACAACAAGAACAAAACTCAAGGAGGTGTCAAGGGTCTCGCTGCTTTACTTACTACTTTCGGCGTCGGAGAACTCAGTGCCGTCAACGGGATCGCTGGAGCTTACGCTGAACGAGTCCCGATTATCCACATCGTCGGAGTACCTTCAACGAAACTCCAAAAGAACAAAGCTCTCCTCCACCACACCTTGGGTAACGGACAATTCGAAGTTTACGAGCAAGCTGCCAGTGGAGTCACCTGTGCTCAAGCTTTCCTATCATCTGCTGAGAACGCAGCTCAAGAAATCGATCGAATCCTCTACAAAGCTCTCGAAACTGCTCGTCCCGCCTACCTCACTCTCCCTACCGATCTCGTCTACGCCCCTGTCGACGCCTCTCGCCTCAGAACTCCTATCGTTCCTCATCTGGTCGGATACGAAGAGACCGACGTTCTCCCAACTGGAAAACGAGTAGCCGACGAGATTCAGGAGAGAACCAATTTCGTCGTCAAAGAGATCAGTCGTTTATGGGAACAAGCGAAGAACCCTATCATTCTCGTGAGTTTTGATTTTCCCAGCTACTTCAGATACATCTCGAGACTGACTCAGGAAATCGAGTTTAGATCGATGCTTGCGCTATTCGTTACGGAGTCGGTCACCTCGCTCGCGATCTCGTTCAAGCTACAGGCGTCAAGTTCTTCACCACTCCAATGGGCAGGAACGCTATCGACGAAGATCCCAGTCAAGGATTCGGAGGAGTCTACGTCGGAGCCATCACTGAAGAGAACGTCAAGGCTACCGTTGAAGCTACTGATCTCTGTCTTATGATCGGAGCTCTCAAGTCCGACTTTAACGCTGGGGGCTTCAGCTACACCTTCCCGACTGAACAAACCATCGAACTTCACTCCGACCACACGACTGTTCAGTATGGGAAATTCGACGAAGTCTCCTTCCACACTCTCCTTCCCGCTCTCGCTTCTACTCTCAAGAGCAAGCGCGACGCCACTCAAGCTCCTCGAGATGGTGGACTCGATGGTGGACTCGACATCAAGATTCCTGAGGGACCCAAGAACGAGATGGTCAAGTGAGTTTTCACCCTTTCGCGATAAACCAAAAACGTGCCTCAGCTGATAATCACAATCTCTGAATCGACAGACAAGAGGCTTTCTGGCCTATGATCGGTAGCTTCCTTCAAGAGAACGATATCGTCGTCGCTGAAACTGGAACTTCTTCCTTCGGAATGATCTCTACCGCTCTCCCTAAAGGCGCCACTCTGGTTTCGCAAGTCCTCTACGGCTCGATTGGATGGGCTACTGGTTCGACTCTCGGATGTTTGTTGGCCGCGAAAGAATCTCCAGTACCTCGTCGCGTTATCCTCTTCACCGGAGATGGTTCGATTCAATTGACCGTTCAGGACATCGCAACTATGCTCAAACACAACCTCAAACCAATCCTAGTCGTTCTCAACAACGATGGATGTGAGTATCTCTCAATTCTTTCGTTACTTGAGACGTTGAGAATTGATCACTTTGTTCTTTTCTCTAGACACGATCGAACGTCTCATTCACGGAAAACAAGCTGCCTACAACGACATCTCGGCTTGGAACTGGCAAGGTTTGTTGGACTTTTTCGATGCGACTGGTCAAATTCCGAAGAAATCGTGGAAAGCTAGCACTCGAGGAGAGTTGGAAGAAATTCTCAAGAACGAAGATTTCAAAAAGGCCGACAAGTGTCAACTTCTCGAGGTCATGATGGAGAAACTCGATGCTCCTGCCGCTCTCATCAAACAAGGAGAAATGGTGTGTCTTTCCTTCGTTTTCTTCCGACTATTGTCTATCTGAGCTAATCTAAACTCTTTTGCAGAGTGCCAAATTGAATGCTGCATAATCTCACCGCCGTCATCAAATCGCATACAAGGTAGTAGAAGAAGTTCTCGCAGTCAGAAAATAGCATAGTTTTGTAGATAGGTCACCTAGAATAGTTTTCCCTCAGTTTTGTTTCGCAATGCTTTACTCCCTGTCGTGTTTTTTCCGCTCTTTTTCTGCCGATGTTGCTGCACTGTGAGATGGGAGTCGTCACAACTTTCCACAATCTTTACGTGAAGACTGCGATGTCGAAATTGGGATGGCACGAAATTCTAGGTTTTGTTTTTCCAATTCAAGCGATTCTATCGATACAAGCCTCTAAACACTCAACTCGGCAGCGACGGCATTCTCGACTTGACTCTTGTAGGGTTCGATCGCGGGCTTGACGTGCTTCTCTAAGAATTTGGTAGTTTGTTCAGGAGCACGACCGACGAAAGTCGAAGGGTTGAGGAGTTCATCAAGTTCGCTCCAGATCGGTTCGAAGAATTTGTCGGCACGGACTCGGTCGATCAAATCGTTCTCTCCTCCTTGCTGTTTGACAACTGCTCCGGCTTCGTGAGAAAGAACTCGGATCTTCTCGTGGCAGACTTGTCGATCTCCTCCCTTCTTGACGATAGCCATGATGATGTTCTGTCGAATCGAAATTCGCTTATCAGCTTCTGCAATAGAGCGTACGAAAGATGAGAAAGAGACTGACCTCGGTAGCCATGAAAGGAAGTTCTTGTCGAACTCGTCGAGCGATAATGGCGGGGTACACAACGAGACCCTCAGTGACCTGGAATGGCGATCGAGTCGAAATCAGCCGAGTTCGAGAGAATGGAGAGAGAGAGTAGAGGCTCACGTTTTGGAGTGTAGTCAGAATAATATCGGTCGTAAGGAAAGCTTCGGGGATGGTGATACGACGGTTTGCGCTACAGAACACTCACCCTCGAGTCAGTAACTGTTTCAGCATAGAAGAGATGAGTGAGAAAACTCACGAGTCATCGAGAGTTCGTTCGAACCATTGAACACTGGCAGTCATCAATGCGTTTTGTTGAATAGCCATCAAATGCCTCGCGAGGGAACAGACACGTTCACATCGCATAGGGTTCCTCTTGTAAGCCATAGCACTCGAACCAATTTGATCCTTCTCGAAAGGTTCCTCGACTTCTTTGAGGTTGGCGAGTAATCGAATATCGGTAGCGATCTTGTGAGCGGTAGCTCCGAGGGAAGCGAGGGGGCCGAGGACGTCAATGTCGACCTTTCGAGAGTAGGTTTGACCAGTGACAGGGTAAGCGTTCTTGAATCCGGAAAGTTTAGTGACAAGTTCGTCGAGTTCTTCGACCTGTACCGAAAAACGAGTCAATAAAGTTCTCATTGCCGTCGCCGGGGAGTTGGGCGTACCTTGTCATGGTCTCCTTCGAAGAGGGCGAGGAAGGAAGCTTGAGTACCGGTCGTACCCTTGACACCACGGAATCCGATATCGTCGCGAGCGCGTTGAATGTTTCGAAGATCCCAAAGAAGTTCCTGCCGGACGGGATCGCACTGATCAGTTCAAAGAATCCCTCTGAGATGGGAGGAACCTTTGACTCACTTGGATCCAGAGAGTAGCACGCTTTCCGACAGTGGTAAGTTGAGCAGGTTGGAAATGAGTCCATCCAAGAGTCGGGAGATCCTTGTATTGCTCAGCGAACTTGCCTAGACGCTCAATGACAACGGCGAGTTTCGGGAGAACGATATCGCACGCATCTCGCAGGAAGATGAGATCGGCGTTGTCGGTAACGTAGCAAGAAGTTGCTCCCAAGTGGATAATTCCGGCAGCAGCAGGAGCGTGAAGACCGAAAACGTGAACGTGTGCCATGACATCGTGGCGACGCTTCTTCTCTTCGATAGCTGCTTCTGCCATTTGCTCGTCGTCGAGTTCCTGTGCGAAGGGAGAAACGGACAGGGAGGGAAGCGAAATCGAGATGAAGGGAAGTGGAGGGAGGTCAAATCGGTCAGCTCTCTCTCTCTCTCAGTCCCTTCCATGAGCCTATAAAGCGTTCTGAGAATGTCTGCGCCTTACGAGATTAGCCTTCATTTGCTCGAGAGCCTCATCCGAAATGTTTAATCCGAGTTGCTTCTCAGCGGTAGCCAAGTTGAGCCAAAGTTTACGCCAAGTACCGAAACGAGTCTACCATCACAGCGAGAATGGTTCGTCAGCTTCAGGATTCAAGGTTGAGTGGTGGAGAGAGTGGAGAGATGAATGGGAGAAGTCTCTTACCGAAGACGAGAAGAGCTTGGCCATCTCCTTCGAGGCATAGCGAGAGGATAGTCTACATACAATCCAGCGGCGAGAACGTTGGAAGCGGTCGAGAGTATCGAGAGTTGAGAGATGAATTGGAGATGGAGAAAAAGTTCAGTTTCGATAAGAAGCGCTGTGAGAGCTACTGCTAGTGCGAGTGAGGGCTTACGGGGTTTGGTAAGTGTCAATAGAGCTCATCCTGGTCTACTGATAGTGCTGATAGAGGTGCGGAAGTAGAGGGAAGGAGTTCGTCGGCCTCGCCTCGAGAGTCAAATTGAACTTCAAAAATTTTCAGGACTGGGGAAAACTTGTGTGGGGAGAATATAACATGCTGTTCTCTCTAGTTTGCTATCTCCGGATGGCGCATCCAGGGAAAAGCGAGAGCCTCAGAAGCAAGGACGAAGGGGAAGCGCCGAAAGTGCAAATTCCAATTTTGACAGCGAAACACTTGGTCTTCGCAATTCTTGGAGAGAACTGGTCATTACCTCACTCGCGAGACCGACATAGTATGAACAACGACAAAACAGATAGTAGACACGAGAGGAAACGACAGAAAGAGGTGATATCAAGCATGCAGAGCGATTTCCTTCAGTTCGTTCTTAGGTCGAACAAAAAGCGAATGCGGTCAGTCTATGGACAGTCGATCATTCGGAGACAGCTCCGAGCCAGTAAAGTGAGCGTACCTGAATAAGGTCACCAACCAAGAGTCCTTCCTCATATTTTCCGTCTTCGAGATTCTTCTCCCATTCCGCTCCTCCTTTCGAAGCTTCTTTCCGGACAATTTCACTCTCCTTCACCTTCTCGATGAATTCTTTCGGTCGAAGAGAGTAGTCGTTCGAGAGGTGGTAGAAGAACGTCGAAGATATGCGAATCTCTGGGCGAGACGAGGTTGCAGGATCTGCTCTTCGACGCTCGAGAGCTGCGACCGTCGCAGGAGAGCAGATTACTTCGTGATACCCAGCCAAAATAAGTCCAGCAGTAAGATGTCTGCGTGCAGGAGCGAGAATGAAACGTGAGTTTCTTCCGAGCTCCGACAATAGAGATACAAACCGGTTGCGAAACTTACTCTAGCTGTTTACCTGCTTGTACTAGCAGACAACCGGGAGGTAACTTGACTTCGATTCGTTTGCCAGTATTCCTAGCCCAGATATTGAGCCCGGGATAGCGTGATCTTCCATGAATCGTCAAGAAATTCAAGTCGGTGTGAAATCCAGCAAAGACTTTAGAAGGGAAAAAGGTCAGATCTCTCTTCAAGTCTGACAAGCGATGACTGAAAGGAAACTCACTCTCTCCTTCTTTCCCATACTTCTTCAGGTCAGTCGCAGTAGGAGCTAACAAATGACTCCCGAATTCTGCAGCCTTGGTCAAAGTATCCCTCTCGAGTCCGAGGCCAACTGCGAGCATCTCTGTCACTCCTTCTACTGCTTGTTTGATCTGCAAGCCCCATTCCTCCATGTCATCAATCCAATTAGGAAAAGCTTCAGGTATGAGATTCTTCATTCCGAGAGAGGGAAATGCGGTAGAAGGTGCTGTACGACCCATTCGGTGGAAGAATCGACACTTTGGATCTGCCTTCCCACCTGCGAGGTCTAGAGGTCGTTCGCAAGGGTCGAGAGAAGCGATGATAGCTTGACAGGCTGCATGAGAGTGACATTTTGGCTTTTTGATTTTGAACCGACGATTCAGCAAGACAGAACGCGAATTGCGGAAATTGGCTCACCTTCTCCGTGTTCTCCAGTGTCGCTCCTACCTGATAGTGAACCTCGGGTCTCAAATCCTTCTTCAATGCTTCTTCAGATTGAGCAAAGTAGTCTTCCATCAAATCAAGAAATTTTTGATTCGCTTCTTCTGATACTCGAGAATCTTTCACAATGAGAGCACCATACTCTATGAGAGCTTGAGCACTCTACGAGGAGAGTCTGACACTGTGTGAGCTAGATAGACAATCGAGTTGAAGACGCGACACGAACTTACGAGTTTCGCCGCTTCGGAGCCTTTTAACGATTCCGGAGACGCCAGAAATGCATCGAGGTCGATTACTGGTAGTGGATAGGAAGCCATAGAATCTTGAGAGAGTGTGTTGTAACTATAGAAGAAGGTAGATAAGCTGGTTGAGTGAAAACGGTTTCTTCTTTTTCCAGTCTTAGAACTGCTTCGAGTCTACCACGTCGGTTCGTGTAGTGGTGCTGGAGTCTTCCGCTTGTCTCGAGAGAGCGAGACTATTGAAAAGGGGTGATTCGGTGAACGGGAGACCGTGAGGGAGGCTTCTCGAAGAGTTGACGGGAAGTTTACTGCCGAGAAACAAGCAAATTAGATTGTAAGCCCAAGAAATTGAGTAACCCTTCTCCGATCAGGGCGCGCAAAGTTTCCAAAGTAGCCGTACCAAATTCCAAACTTCCTCTCCCTTGAACCTTTGATCCCACTTTCAACTGAACCTAACTTTACAATGCCCCCTAGACCCGGATCTGTAGAAGTAAGTGATCAGTATCCCTAGACGACTTGTACCGAGGCTACCGCGGTGCTGATCTCGAACCACTTGTTCTCAATTCCCCACCCATTTCTGTCATCATTCTCGAATTTTGCCCTTCACTCTGTTCTAGGTCGGTCCTGAACCTAAAGCTGGAGAAGGACGTATCCGCCGTTGCAACTTGTCCCCCGATCAACTCGTTACCACTCCTCACAAGGATATCTCAGTCGTTGCCGATGTACTCCCTTATGTTTGCAGCAAGTACGGCAAGATGGACGGATTCGGTTACCGAGATGTACTCGACGTGATCAAGGAGGAGAAGGAGATTACGAAAACTGTAGGAGGAAAGGAAGTGAAAGAGACCAAGACCTGGCAATACTTCAAGTTGGGAGATTACAACTGGTGGACTTACGACCAATTCGCTCAACTAGTCAAAGATGCTCAAGGTGGTCTACTCAAAGCTGGATGCTCGAGGGAGAACGTTTTCAACCTTTACTCTGCTACTTCTCCTCGCTGGCAAGTCATGGCAAACGGTGAGTTTCCTTATTTCTATCTTATCGCTCAACTTTCGAAAGCCTAGCTGACTTTGGAACCTTCGATAACTCAGCCTGTGCCGCTCAAGGTATCACTTTCGCTACCGCTTACGATTCTCTCGGTGAAGAAGGTCTTCGACACTCGATCAACGAACCTGAATCGACCGGAGTTTTCACAAACGCCAACCTCCTCGGTACCCTCGCCAAAGTAGTCGCGTCGACTCCTTCCCTCAAGTTTGTCGTCTACGACGGAAAGGATTCAGAAATCGCTTCTGGAGCTCTCGAAACGATTCGAGCTGCGAACGGAGGAATTCAAGTTCTCAGCTTCGACGACTTCTTGAAGAGTGGAAAGGAGAACCCTGTCGAACCCAACCGTCCCAAACCTGATGACGTTCTCGCTATCATGTACACTTCTGGTGAGCTTCACGAAAACTCGAAACGTTCGATCTCGGAAGTCTGACATTTCTCCTTTTCCTCAGGCTCGACTGGTGCCCCGAAGGGAGTCATGATCACGAACGCAAACGTCGTCGCTTGTCTCGGATCTGTCGATATGGTTCTCGGAAACGTCGTCAAGCATGGCGAAACCTATATCGCTTTCTTGGTGAGTCTCGAATCTTTCGCTTTCAGCTCTCGAAAGGATTAATCGAATCTCGCTGACGTGTATGTATCGTCGATAGCCACTTGCTCACATCCTCGAATTCGGTGAGCTTACTCCGTCTTATTCGTTGACATTTCGACAACTAGTCTTCATCAAACAAGTTTAGGACTGACCTCTTCTCGTTCTCGTCTCAGCTGTCGAAATGTGCTTCATGTTTGTTGGAGCCAAGATTGGATACGGAACCGGTAAGTCGACATCTTCCGCAATTTTCCATTGCCTCTCCAAGAAGCATCGTCTCTGCCTGAATCCCTTATTCTCTCCTGCTCGAGTGAATGCATATTGACCTCTTCATTTTCGAGCTATGCAGTCAAGACTCTCACCGATGCTTCCGTTCGAGACTGCAAAGGAGATCTCAACGCTCTGCAACCTACGATCATGGTCGGAGTCCCTGCGATTTGGGAAACTATTCGTAAAGGTATCGTTTCGAAAGTTCACGCTGGAGGAGCTCTCAAGACCAAAGTTTTCAACCTTGCGATGTCGGCGAAGAAACTAGGTGGAAACGGAAGTTTCCTCGGAAACTTGGCTGATTCGGTCGTTTTCAAGAATGTCAAATCTGCTACTGGTGGCAAGCTCAAGTACGCACTCAACGGTGGTGCTCCCATCGTGAGTTTCGACCCCTCTCCTTTTCTTCGCTTTTCTCGATCTACGAGAAGAGTGCTGACTGATTGTAATTTACTCGAAATCTCTCGCAGAGTTTGGCTACTCATGAATTCCTCGTCAATGCTCTCGTAACGATCATTCAAGGATATGGATTAACTGAATCGACAGCGATGGCTGGACTTGTGAGTGGAAACTCTTTTCTTCCTAATCCTCAACGCTACAAATAATTGACTGTGGTTTCCTCTGCACAGCTACCTCCTTCGATTTTCGACTACGGAACTGTCGGTTGTCCTGTCCCTTCAGCTGAATTCAAGCTCGTCGACGGTAAATCACAGCTTGCTCTCTGCTTTGTTTGCAGAAAGTCAGATTCGTGAGCTGATTCATTTTCGAACATCTCCTCTCGTAGTTCCAGAGGCTGGTTACAAGTCGACGAACACCCCTTGTCCTCAAGGAGAGTTATGGATTCGCGGTCCGAGTGTTACCAAGGGTTACTGTAAGTTTTAACGAAACTTTCACGTTGATCGTTCCTCAAACTGAATCTCAATCTCCACAGACAAACAAGAACAACTTACCAAAGAAGCTTGGACTGAAGATGGCTGGTTCAAGACTGGTGATGTCGCTCAATGGAACAAGGTGAGCTGCTGTCGAGAACGGAAAGCTGAAAGGAGATGACACTGACTTTGACCACAATCGACGATACTCCCTAGAACGGTACTCTATCGATCATTGACCGAGCGAAGAATTTGGTCAAACTCGCTGGAGGAGAGTACATCGCAGTTGAGAGATTGGAATCGGTTTACAAGGGTTCGAACTTGGTCGCGAATTTGATGGTTCACGCTACTTCAGATGCCAACCGACCCATGGCTGTAAGTCGAAGTTGATTTGATCCTCTCTACAATTCTCGTGACTGGAAACTGACTCGAGGATCGTGACAGGTCATCTTCCCTCACGAGGCAAACCTCAAAGCGAAAGCTTCGGACCTCGGCATCACTTCCGACGACCTCTCTTCTCTCTGCCACAATGATCAAATCCGAGATGCAATTCTCAAAGACGTCAACGCAACTGGAAAGAAGGCAGGTTTCAAACCGCTCGAAACTCTCCAATGTGTTGTCCTTTCCGATGAAGAATGGACTCCTCATAGTGGTCTCCTAACTGCCGGTGCGTTCAAACTTCTCTCAACTCCTCTTCCTCTGAAGGCACTGATTCGATTCGCATCATCGTGATTAGCGCAGAAACTCAACCGCAAAGCTATCACTCAGAAGTACAAGAAGGAGATCGATGTGAGTTCCTTCTCTCCCGAAACTCTCTGACTACTGTAACTGTTCTGTTGACATGCAAACAATTTCCAACAGGCTGTCTATCCCTAAACCCTCACTTCCAGCCTAAACGAACTGCGATTTGCGTCTCTTCAGGTCTTGTCTCTCTCATCAGTATCATTGACGAATCTCTCCAGTCTTTACTATTCTCCAGTTTTCCAAACCTAATCTCCGCTTTCTTGTGTTACTTATCGTTTTACTTTGTTCCAGAATCTCATCTCTTCCGTAGTAGTGCATCCTCTCTCCCCCTCGATCTCGAGTCTCCTCATCGTTTTGAGTCATTCCGTAATTTCAGTTCCATCCACGATACTTCTGATCGAGCGGTTGAAGACGATATGCGGGAGACTGCAAAATTGCTAGATTGCGTGCGTAATTAGTGGAAACATGCAAAAGAAAGAGAACTGAGAGAAAGAAAGAAAAGAGTGATACAGAAAAGCGGTCAAACTGAAGACAAAATGTTGAGATCTAGAAGAAACTGACATCCCCAACTTGCTTGATATCGCTTGCACCTTCTCCCAACAACATTGCTAGACTCCCTCCTCCTCTGCCACCGGAGCCTCCTCTCGAACTCGAGCGTCCCTCCGAGCTTTTGGCGTTTCCTGGAGGAGTCTCACCCTCTTGATGACCTCCAACTTCAGAAGATGGCACGCTCGTAGCTTCAGTAGTACCTCCTCTGCCGTCGTTCTCGTCCGAAGTGGTTGTTCTGACCGAGCTTTCATTTGATTTTCTTCTCGAATCTCGTTCGGCCTCGAACGGATCTGTCCATCCGATTGGAGGATTACGTTCGATCGATTGGGATAGATCTGAGCGAATCGGCGCGAGAATAGGAGGTGGAGTCGTTGTCTGCGGGACTGATGCGAAAGGAGAAGGCGTCGAAGGGAAAATGGGTCTTGACAGGTTTGGAGGGGAATGACGAGGTAGAGGAGGCGCCATTGGCTGCTGGATATGTTGAGAGAAAGAGGCGTGCGTAGCGAGAGCAGAGGGTCCATCTAGCGTTCGAGAGAGGGAGAATCGTGAATCGAAATTTGGGTTCGGAGCTGTATTCCTTTCGTCGAGCTGAGGAAGACGTCGATAATCATGAGAGACGGATCGGGGAACAATTGGGAGAGAGGTAGTAAGAGGTAGACTTTGGGAGAAGCTGGAAGGGAATCGGGAATCGTTCTTAGAGGGAGAAGCGTTCCAAGAAGTCCAAGGTCTTTGGTGAGAAGTCGAAGTTGTCGAACCGATTGGCGCGATGAGCGGTGCAGAGTGAGAGAAGTCCAAAGGACCAGAGGATCTTCGGCCTGCAATTGTAGAAGGTGTAGCAGGGATCGACCCAGCCGCTGACGATGCCGACCACGAATTCTGCGTGAGACCCGTTCGTTGCCTAGGTGTCGCTTTCGATTTCTTGCGCCGGGGTTGCTGGTTCGTTGAGTCTTCTACATCGTGATCACTACTGTCCAGATGACCAGTCAGCTAGATTCCTTCCAGGAAGGAGGGAAGAAATCGACTACGCACCTGGTTTCGGGTCTGCGGATCCTCAACTTCAGACCTTGCTGAGCGAGGGACTTGGAGAGCTCGGTCGATTCTGTATTCGTATGTGAAAGAGGGTCAACACGACTGACTGACTGACGAAGTGAAGAATAGAAAAAAGAAAAGATAGAAACGCACGTCTCATTCCGGGGAACTTTTTGCTGTTGTAAACTTGAAATACATCTGTCACGACAGAGTCACAGAACAAGACACCATCCCTGGAGAGAACCGACAATGCGGTTAGCGAATATAAAAGGCGAGATGAGTGAAGTAAGAAGAGAAAGCTCACTCGACGATTTCGTACATGCTCATTTTGAACCTCCACCTTCCTTCGGTTTTGACGCTCAAGTCAGGGAATACGAAGCAGCTTTGATCCCTCAAGTGGAACAAGCTCGACACGACGCTTCCTCCAACGTATTTGCTTTTACTTCCAGCCAAATCGTACAGTTCCTCCTCACTGTTCTCCGGTACGAGCGAAGCGAAACAGAAGTGGGTATGAGTGAGAGTAGGTGAGACGAAATCTTCCTCTGTGAGGCTGTGAGATGATTTCCTCCTTGCGTGAGGTCGACGAACTCTCAAACGAATAATCGGGGGTGGATCGACGGTTCTACGATCTGCTTTCTCTCCTGATCCCGCCATACGCGCCTGTCGGGGTTGTCTGTGATGAGAACGATGAACGAGAGAGATCAGCGAAAAAGAAAGGCGAGTTCTATTGAGAGTCACAGAGAGCTGCGAGAGATAAGATCGTTTCGAGGCTCAAATCACGGATCAGAGAATTTCCCATTCAAAGCCTTTTGACTGCCGAGTCGCTGAATGCTTTACGCACATATACTCTGCTCCGACCTCCTCCTACTGAGCCTTTCGCCTCGCCCGAGAGAAACAAGAGGCGGTTCGAGAGGAGATAGGAAGGAGAGACGGGACTGCGAGAAAAGGAGGGAAACGATGAAGGAGAACAAAGACTCACTGTCGCACATCCAAGCAGTACATACTACTGCTACATATCCAGATACGATACTCCATTAGTTCTGTCCAGCACTTGAGCCTCCCAAGAGAAGGGCCGAGAGAATGAACTCACCTCCGAGTTGGATGAGGTTTGGTAACTGTCGTTCCTCCCGCTCCTCCCCCTCCTGACGTTGGGTCTATGCTAGGTAGCCTCATAGCTACTGCGCTAGACATCCAAGCTGTACTACAGCTTGCGCGATGATGCAGTTGAAGTTGAAGCGTAAATTGAATTGGAAATGGGTAAAGGAGAAAAGTGATCGCAGTTACAACTTAGTTACAAACTTAAAAACCTTGAAAGGGGAGGCCAATTTGAAAGAAGGAAAAAAGCTTCTCTTTCACAGCAAAATCGGGCTTTCTAACCGTCGGAGTCATCCGATTCCCTTTCGAGCTCAACTGAGTCGTCGACAGCTCGTCGTCGCTCCAACGAGCCAGCTCTCACTGAACTTCAGCAACGACTCGGGGACTTTTCATCTTCAAGCTCAAGGGGAACACTGTCTTTCCTTCTTTACCTTTTGTAGCAAGTCTCTTCATGCAAAGTAATTAATTCTCACTAATGGTTCGTGTTTTGAACCCTTGAGAAGGATTGAACCCCAGCTTCGAAGGTACGATACCGACCGATAGCGAAGGAGAAAGACAGAAAAGAAAGTTGGGGAAACGTTGAGAGGAGAGAGAGAGGAAGAAAAAAGCACAAAAGGTTACTGTTTTACAATCCGGAAATCCGTTTTACGACGCGCTACTTCTCGGAAGTGATCTACCAACGACCACGAAACCTAATGCTGAAACTAATGCGAAAATGTAGAAAACGGTTCCCGAACCTGAGCTCGTTTCCGATGGATTCGAGTCCGAGGTCGTGAAGGACGCGAGTAGGTCGCGAAGTGGGAGGAAGAAAACTCCGATTGCCAGATTCGAGATCCAGTTCGTCGCCTGTCAAAGGGTCTCGTCAGTTGAGAGCAAGCGATGAAAAGTCTCGTTTCAGAGAAACATGATGGTTTGCAAGAAACTCACGACTGCGATCGAAGCTGTAGCTGACTTGGCCTGAGGGGACAATCAAGTTGTCAGTACACGTAAGCAGATTTTGGTACCCTCTGCCCGAAAGTCTCCATCTTTGCGACGGTTTGAGGGGAAGAAATTGGTATTCTTTACTTACCTCTTCTTTCGGTAGTTCTCCGAGCAATACAAATGGTACAGGCCCCAAGCCACTTGCGAAACTGACCACAAACATGAGTATTCCAATCGAAGCGACCAAGTACAGATCGTTGTTGATCGAGTATCCTAGAACGATCGAAGAGAGCGACATCGCTGCGAGGGAGATGAGCAGTAAGGAGCGACGACCTAGTTTATCGATGAGGTAGACTGCAGGGAAGGTCATGACGAGGTTGATGATCGTAACGAAGAGAGCTGTTTTCTTCGCGCTTGCTGGATTAACGGCGGTCAAAATTCTGCTCGAGATTGAAAACGTCAGAAAGGCGAGAAGTTGGAGGTAAAGAGACGGCGTATCGAGAGCATACGTTACGGAATAGAACATGACTGCGTTGATCCCGCTGAATTGTTGGAAAAGCATGATTGCTACCAACGCTTTTAGAGGTCTCGAGATTGATTCATCTTTTGATTTGATAACCTCTCCTACTGTGAGAGATCCAGTCCTGTTCGAGATTGGGTCGATTGAGTTGGTCGTAGCATTGTTGATGAACGGTGCGCGTTCTTCGTCTTCGGAAGAAGGGGGAACATCGTAGATTTGGGAGGACTGAGCAGGAGGAGAAGCCACTAGCCAAGACGTCCCTGACTATCGTCATTTGTATCGATTGTAAATAGCGAAAGTTAGCCATCGAAGGAGAACCTGAGCCCGTGGAAAGATCAAGTGAAAACGAACCTGAAATGCCGCGATGATAATCGAGAGCAAAGATATCTTCCGCCAGGCCTCTGTTCCAGGTGTCGAGAAAGGTATTGAAATGGCTTGAGCGCTGAGGATACCTACATTGATTGCGATCTGACAGAGGATACCTAAACGATGTGCGAGCTGAATCAGCTCCTCAAGATCCGCACCTGTTTGAGGGAATTCTTAGCTTACCGATCTTACCCGAGACAGCTGGCGGAGAAACGCTTTGTAGATAGAGAGGTACGACGACCGTTGCGATACCACAAGCTGCAATTTTATAAAATCTGTCAGTTTCGGAGGAAGCAAGACTGAGCAAGAGGAGGCAGCCGTCTCACCTAGACCAATGATGATGCGACCGAGTACCAAGACCCAGAAAGAATGAGCGATCGTCACCAAAAGAGCTCCCTACTCGTACCAGGCGAGCGAAGTCAGCTTTCGCAAGTCTTGCGAGAACAAGAAAATCGTCGCAAGAAACTCACAGCTAACATCGACCAAGCTCCTTTCACCGCAGTTTGAGTCTGTCCAGATCTTGCGATCATTTCTCCCGCGTACAGACTGGCGACGAGACCTCCTAGAGTGTAGGCAGAAGTTGCGATTCCGAATTGAAACGTTGATAGACCGACTGATCCTGAGATGGCCTCTTGTGACGAGTTGAAGCTCGATATGTTGTATCCATAGCCCCACTGTATGAGTGAGGGAGCGGTTTAGCTTTCGTAGAGCGGCTTCGATGTGGGGAGGAGAGTGTGAAAGTCGAAGGAAAGAACCACGGGGAGAAAGACTCACAGCGCTGATCAAGATCCAGGCTATACTAGATACCAGCTTTGTGGTTCCCATCTTGTAGGATAGTGAAGATTTGAGAGATATGGAGGAGTCTGAGCAGCGCGCAGCATCCAAGTTTCTGATCAGAATTGAAAGTACTCTTTCTCCTCTGCAACAGACTTCTATCACCTCTCACACGCAGAAGAGATGTTAGTCCTCCTCCTCCCTCTACTATGATCGAGCGCGAGCACTAATGCTCAGTCGAACAGGGACAATTCTCGAGAGCCTCCTTCCTCGAATCCTCCCTCTTACACTCGGTTCATTCCTTCGGGAGCGGTCAGGAAGGATCTCAGGCCTGCTGTCATTCTCGTAGCGGCATTCTCTTGCAGTGAGTTCACCATCACAATTTGATTCGTTCGAGATGGAAACGGATTTTCCGATCAATTACGTCGACCTTTCCTCTCAAACTTCACCATTCTGGGACACGTGGAAGGCGAGAGCGGTATCAGAAGGAGTACATACGGAAGCTACACAGGGTCGGGAAGTAGTTGTGAGGAGGTGGCAGGTTTCTTCAGCGAAGGAGGCGGTGTTGTACCTTTCGAGAACTGACTCTTAGCTCGTTCATAACAGTCTACGGTATCATCGCAGGTGCTGCTGTACTCAGGCGGCGTCAAGGATACGATGGCAACCTCCCTTCGAGCCTCGAGACGATCTACTTAGTTCTCGCAATCCTCTACTTCACCTGTTCAGCTATCGAAGCTTTCGGAGTTGTTGCCGCCTACAAGGCATCGATTAAGCTAGTCCGATCTTACTTTTATGGAACAGCAGGAGTCGCCCTCATCGTCACAGCAGCAGAAGTAATGCGAGTCGTGGTTCACTTCTCTCAAAAATCAGCGATCCTCAAAGCCTGTCAAGATTCCTACGCTTCCGACATCTCTTCTGGATCCGCAACTTCGAGTCAAGTAGTATCGTACTGTGCCGACAGTTGGAGGAACGCAACTTACCTCGATATCGCTCTCCTCGTCTTCTCTCTCATCATTTCCTTCTTCTTCGCCTCGCTCGCCGCTTCCTACCTTCATCAGCTCAAGAATCCAGCTCTCCTCCGAACCCACGCTCCCAACCTCGCTCCTTCCGCCAACTACGCTTCACCATACGGAGTTCCTCTCCAACCTTACCCTTCAGCCGTTCCTCCCTACCCTTACAGCGCCAACCCTTACCCTTCAGGTCAAGACAACGGTCAAGTACCTTCGTACGACAACCCTTACGGTTTCAAACCTCCCCCTACCGACGACAAAGATTTCTCATCTCATTACGGAGGACAAGCTCAATCGAACCCGTTCGAGGAATCGATTCAATCTCAAACTCTCCTCGTTCGAAGACCTGGAGAGACGGTTGAGGAGTTCGAGGAACGACAACACGAACACGATCAGGCGGAGGAGAGGAGGAGAGCTGCTCAAGCGTTCGGTGAGAGTACTGAAACGGTTACTTTGGAAGGAGGAGGAAGGAGAGTTTGAAGAATACCTTGTCGAAACCGATATTAGATATTAGGCCCTTCTCATTCGGCGTCTGATATACTTTCTCTTCTCGTCGACCGTAGTACATCTTTTCGTTTCTTCATTTGTCCCTGTAACCAAAATCGCACACTTGACACTTCTCACATGAGAACGACAGAATGTCGGACAGATCGTATTGACATCTATAGAGAGAACATCTAAGAACAAAAACAGAGTAAAACCAAAAAACAAAACAACCCAATCTATCGAAAACTAATCGCTTTGCGAAATCCTTTTCCCTCGAAGGTCATCGATGATGTTGCGAGATAGATCCTCCAATTCAGTGCGGTACTCCCAGATAGGATAGAGAACAACAGCTCCAGCGCCATCTGCGATCAACGAGACTCGTGAGCTTGACCCTCTCGTCAGGACGAGCGAAAGAGAACTCACAGAAGATCCAGATGAAACAGATGACGACGAAAGCTTGGAATCCAGCATAAGAAGAGATGTATCCTCCTCCGGCAGTAGCGAGAGGAATCGGAATGAGAATGAGGAGAATAACGAACAAGGGAAGTGTAACGTTTCTGGCGAGGTTGAAAGTTCTAGTGTATGAAGCGATCTCGTCTTCTCTCCCTCCTCCTTCTGCGAGACTAGACGACTCTGAATTGATCTTGGGGACGATCTGGCTCTTCATTTCGATCTCTTTATCCTCCTCCTCGGACTGCGGCGTAGAAGGTTCGATTTCTTCGCAAGCTTCGGAGTGAGCATGAATAGCTCGAGTGTCGTCGAACGAGTAGTTTTCTGGCCAGAGAAGGGAACCGAGAGTCGAAATGATGGCCGAAACACCAAAACTTGTGCAGGATCCAGCGAGCATAGCGTAATCTTGTTGAGTCGTTGCGATGGTGACGGTTCCTCCGTTGAGAGTAGCCGCGGTGACGAGCCAAACTGTGATACCGAGACCGCAACCAACGAGAGCAGCTGTGGCGAAGAATGCGAGGAAAGTCAGTCTTTGTCTGAAGGAGCGAAGAGAGTTGTCGCAAACAAACCAGTAGTGCATGCGACTCGATTTGCTTTCCTCCACATGATACATAATGCGATCGGTAGAACAGCGCTGGACGCCATGATACCTGTTGCATTGTACAGCCATCCCAAACTGATTCCTGCGTAGTGTAGTGCAATTCCTAGAATCGCAATGATAACCGCGAAAATGACAATGATGCAGTGGTCGAAGAAGAGGGTCTCTTTCTCGGTAGCATGCGGTTTGATGTAGGGGATGTAGACGTCGTAGGTGATGAGAGTAGAGACAGCGCAAAGTTCAGCTGCTGTGGCCGAAGTGACTGCGAGGAAGAGGAGTCTGTAAGAGACGAAATCGCAATTGTCAGTGCTCAAACTGGATCTCTTTCGTTTTGTTCATAGGACTCACATGAGGAGTAGAACAGCTCCGCTCTTGCCAAGGAGTGTCTGAGCGGCAGCGGCAGCAGGCAATCCGGCGGAAACATCCTTGGCGCTCAATCCAGGGAATGCTGGATCGTTTCGAAGAATCGCGGCTGATAGACCCATTGATGTTGCGAATCCGAGCGGCACGCTGCAAGAGATGTGATAGAGTGAGCTCTACGCCGGAGAAGAGGGCCCCCAAGAGGCGAACCTACGAGAGCCAGGCGGATCCTCCCTGCGAAAGAAAAATTGCGGTCGCAGGACGTCAATATCGGTCGCATACCGCCTCACGAGCGGAAAGATAAAAGTCCTTACAAGCATATATCCCTTCACTGCCGTCTTTGGTTGGGAAGCGATCGCTCGTTGCTGTTGCCAGGCGAAAAATTTCAGTTCTGTTCAAACAACGCTGAGTCCGACGCTCCGGAGAGCGCGTAGAGTATAGAGACTAGAGAGACTGTGCTGTTACATAGTAAGTTTGGTCCACCAGGACTGTTGCGAGGTTTGTGATAAGATTAAGCGCCATAAAGATCAACCCGCTTTTCGAACGAAACGTGAGATATGAACCGTCCCGATTTCCCTCGATAGGGTACTCGGTTCCGGCCTCTACAAGTCCGTCGTACATTGCTCTGACTGATCCGATCTTGTCGTTGGTTGTGAAAACTTGAAACATGAAGTAAAGAATGATTGCGAAGAGCGCGGAAGTGTGCAGGAAATCTGCGAGGAGGGAGGACCCTGCTAGGAGATCCGGGTCAGCCGTTACTGTACAATATAGAAGCAGTGTTGGACAGAGACAGGTATGTACGCACTTAAACCGCCGATTAGAACGTAAGCACTGACGCCAAGCGGCATAAGGACGCAAATCGCTTGAGTTGATGCACCAGTCAAATCCGTGACAGTTGCCGCTCCACCAGTGACCAACATCATACTGACTAGAAGCGATGTGAGAAGAGAGAAGCAGAGGAGGACAATGTGCGAGAAGGTTCCCCATCGTACTCGAATGATTTCGCAGAAAGTGTGAGCTCGAGGGGCATTTTGTTTGATCTTGGCGGAATTCATCGAGAAGAGGAAAATTTGAACCGTTGCGCCTACGCTCATGAGTAAAGTAAAGTGAGCTTAGGAGGCAGCAGGAGATGAGGCAGCAAACGTACCAGCTCCGTAAAACCAGCCTCCGCCCATTCCATTCGAGTACGCTTGCGCGGACGATGTGAGCAAGGTAGCAGCCCAGGCTGTTATCAAATTCAACGAAGAGTCAGTTTGGCTGATCCGGAGGACAACGGGCCTAGGGTGAAGATCCGAGGTCCAGAAAAGAAGGAATCGAGAAAAGGGAAACTGAAACTCACTCCAAGAGGACACGATAGCGCATGCGATCAAGCCAGGCTTGACGCTGTGACTAGCCGAGGCGAACTCCGATAGACTAGATTGTTTGTACTTGGTGTAGCGATTTTGAAGTTTCGTGATTCCGATCATGAGAATGGAGAAACCGACAGCAATCGCGATAACGATGCCGTATCCGACACCAGGAGATAGAATGGCTGTTCCGGGCATTGTCGAAGAGCCGTTGTGGAGGTCGAGGGAGGTCAGAGATGGGAGGGAAGTCGATTAGGCAGAAAGCGAAAGGTCGAGTCGCTGAGGTCGAGGCGTTTGAGTGTTGGTCGAGGGCTTTTATCGTAGTACGGAAGCCTACTGGTTGCGGCAAGTCTATCTATGGAGAGGTATGGAGAGAGAGCAGAGGTGGTTGGCGAGAACGAAGCGATGTTGCGAAAGATAAGGAAATCGCAAGGTCGGAGATGACTTTTCCCGCTGTTCCCGAGTCCACTGTAGATAAGAGATGATTCCGATTGACATTGCGAGGCAATCGAGAGCCTACGGCAAAGTCGGGGTAGCGTGAGTTGAGAAAGGGAGCTAAGATAAGGAATTTTTGAAGTTACTTCTCCGGCCGACTTTTGACTCGTTAGTATCCTCTCCGTCACGACCCTCGAGCCACGATTGATTCTATTCGTTTAGCAGCACCACAGCGTAGAAGGAGCTGTCGAAGGCGAGCGAGGGAAACTCACTTACAAATCTCGCTTGCTGTCTTTCAAATGATAGCATTGAAGGTAGTGCTGAGCCAGCGAGGATTACTGTCCGAGTCCATGCATCTTGCAGGAGGTTCCCCAAAGCTCAGGAGCCATTGTCGACGAAGTAAGGCTGATGAGACATCCGTATGGAAGTTGTGCTGTCGTTGGTTTCAGACTACTCCACCCGAAAATCTCCTTGGTGAAGCACATAGAAAGCTCAACGCGCTTGCCGATTGTCGGAAGAGAGATAGGCGGGAGATAAGGAAACTTTTCTTTCCCCTTCGACTTTTTGTCTTCATTTCAAACGCTATTCGAGCCGCTTTACCCGCTTCGACCGTTACAGCAATGATGAAACGTAGAAGGCTTCCGATCCGTCGGAAGCTCTTCCCCACCATTTACGGCTCACGATAAGGCGACTTCTCGCTTTCTTCTTCCTCACCTTCCCTCCACACACAATGGCCAGTCACAAGACTCTCATCTCTATCGATCCACTCAAGCCTGCTAGTACCCAGAAAGGCCTCCACAATCGCTGGCACCCTGATATCCCTGCTGCAGCTACAGTCAAGTGAGTCTCGCATTCTCCTCAGATTCCGAAGCTCTCTCATTAATCCAAACGACCTTCTCGCTACAGACAAGGAGAGATCTTCAAACTCGAGTCTATCGAATGGACTGGAGGACAGATCAAGAACTCGGACGATGCAGACGACGTTTCGAACGTCGATCTTACTCAAATCCATTATCTGACGGGACCAGTCGCTGTGGAAGGAGCTTCACCAGGTGACGCTTTGAAGGTGGAAATTTTGAATGTAGAATATCACCCTCAGACCCCTTGGGGATACACCGGAATCTTCAACAAAGAGGACGGAGGATTGTTCGCTACAGAGTTCAACACGAAAGCTTCGAAAGCTATCTGGGATCTGGAAGGAGTTTACGCTACCTCTCGACACATTCCAGGAGTACGATTCGCTGGTATCCCTCACCCTGTACGCAAATTCAAGTTCCTTCTACTATCCTCAGTTCTTTCCATTTTTCCTGACTTTCTCTGCCTCTCTTTCAGGGAATCATCGGAACCGCTCCTTCACAAGAACTGCTTGACGAATGGAACCGTCGTGAACAAGGACTGATCGACGCCAACCCTGGAGCTTCTCCCGCTGTCGCCCTTCCTCCCGAACCGAAAGGAGCCTATGTTGGACAAAACCTCGAAGACTCGGTGCTCGACAAGATCAAGCGGGAGGGCAGTCGTACGGTACCAGGTCGTGAGCACGGAGGCAACTGTGATATCAAGAACCTTTCGAGGGGATCCACAGTTTGGTTGCCGGTTTACGTCGATGGAGCGAAACTTTCTATCGGGGATTTGCACTTCTCGCAGGGAGACTCGGAGTTGTCGTTCTGTGGAGCTATCGAAATGAGTGGAATCGCTACTCTACGTTGTACAGTGATCAAGGGAGGTATCGAAAAGCTCAAACTCAAGCAACCTATTTATCTCGTAAGCTTTTTCACCAAATCTCTCCTCCACGACATTACTGCGCTTTCCATCTCACTTCTTTACCTCGCCCTCTTTTTGATCTTGCTTGTGACTATCATGCTGATTTCTTTCGGAGACTATAGCCTTCCCCTGTCGATCCTTTCTACTCTCAACATTTAACGTTCCAAGGTCTCTCGGTCGACGTTCACGGAGATGGTGCCCAATACTCTATGTGCGCGACGACTGCTTTCAAACAAGCTGCGCTCAACACCATGAGCTACCTCACCAATCTCGGTTACACTTTGGAACAAAGTTATCTTCTCTTGAGTGCTGCTGTACGTCAACTCGTCTCGAAGTTACTAGATCTTGAGCTAATTTCTCATTCGTACACGTCTGTAGCCAACCGAAGCTCACGTAGCTGCCTTGGTCGATGTGCCCAATGCCTGTGTCACTCTTTCGCTCCCTCCTCAAATTTTCGATCGCAACATTCTCCCCGACGGTATGCCAGCCGAAGGCTTCGAGAAGAGAAATTATGGACAAGCAGCTCTTCGAACGGACTGTCAGCATGGCTGTATTGACTATTTTGGAGAGCAGGCGGAAAAGAAGAAAGCGAGCAAGAAGTGAAAAGTTTGAGCGCCGGAAACGAATTTCCTTCTATCAATGTACTCTCAGTTTGTCCATTGTCTGTCTAAATGTAACTCGGAAGTCGCTCAGTATTCTCTATCGTGCGTGAGTGCGAGAGAGCAACTCGCGGAAAAGCTCAGCAGCTCTCTCGGTTTTTTGAGGTGCGCAGAACTTTCAACGCCAAGTTCTTGCTTCTCCGATCTCACCTCACCAACTTCAAATCACCATCAAGCACTGCCAAGAGTTACCAATCAGTATACAGATCTCAGAGAAGCAAGCAGCCAGTCCAGATACGCTCATGAGCGACAACGAAACAAGTTCATCAAGAGGTGCAGGAAGGAAAGGGAAAGAACGAGAGGTAGGGAAGAAAGCGAGGCTCGCTAGGAGCAAAGCAGCTTGTACGAGCTGTCATAAGGCTAAACAGTAGGTAGTCTTGTTCAAAGAGATGAGGATTCCCCATCTTCGGAATAGAACGCGACTTGTTGATCAGAGTACTCTCTTCTCCATAGACGTTGCGATGGACCTCCAGGACCCTGTCACAGATGTCAGACGTAAGTCATACAACGCTCTTGCCAGTAGAGAGCGACAGCTGACGATCTCTTCCCGTTCGAGCAGCTGGAGTACCGAATGCATCTTCCCCTCAGCAGCTGGACCTACTCCTTCGAATACGACGCTCTCCAGAGCTTCAACTCCTCGAAGTGTAGTTCGCGGCGCGTCTCCACCAGCGATGTCGGGACCTTCCTCTGTTGACTCGAGTCAAGTTGCAGAACAGTCAGTCCTCCCCTCTTTGATGCCCCAGTCCTCGCTCGAGCTGACTTTCCTTCCACTTGTTCTAGACTGAGAATGATGAATCAACGACTAGAGTCACTCGAAGCTGCATTGTTGCGAGCTCAATTACCTTCTCCACCAGTTTTACTTCCCTCGACATCCACTCTACGACGCAGTCAAACTGGTGGATCCGATATTGCACCTCTACCGATGCAGCACGAAGTACATCACGATGGAACGAATGCGGTTGAAGCAGCTGGAGAAGCGATCGCAATCGAGGGTCTCGTCGAAATTTCTAGATCTTCCAACACGCCGACGAAGCTCGACCCAACTCTACCCGATGTCATCTCGAGATCGATCATGACGGAAGAAGAGTGCGAAGCCGAATTCGACCTGTTCTTCGACAAGATTCAAAGCTGGGCACTCCTTCTCTCGACAACTCTCGATCGATCTGCTCTCGCCGTTAGAGAACGCTCACCTCTACTGTTCCATGCCATCCTCCTTGTCACCGTCTACTATCGACCTCGAACTCCGGAGAATCTTACGCTTTATCGTGAAATCTCTTCGATCTTCGACGCAATCCTTGGTCCTCAAATCCTCTCTCCTCAGCCTTCGACACTCAATTCCGATTGGGTTCGCGCTATTCATCTACAGTTACTCTACAAGCCCGTTCAATACAATGCACTCGTCGCGAAAGGTATCGAGGACCCAGTTCTTCTCGAATCGAAAAGCAAGATGAATGTGCGAGCGAGTTGGTTGCTTCGCCTCCTCGTTTCTCGAGTATCAGCATTCATCAATCTACCTTCCGCCGCAACCTCGTAAGCACAATGATCCACGATTGCTCGCATTGCTAAGCTCATCGCGTCTTTTCTGACAGATTCGCACAAGCTTTCGCAAATCAACAAAATGCTCCCCTTCCCGTCGACGTTATCGCCCGACAAAGACTCTACCTCGCGCTCATCTTTCACGAAAGTCACGGAGCTCTCCAGTCCGGCAAATCGGCAAACTTCATTCCTCAAGATGCCTGCAAAACGACCCGACTCTTCGCAAGCCTCCGAGATCAACCTACCGACGTTCGTCTCGCAGCAAGCGTTGAACTCGTAGCGACACTTTCAACTCTCCTCAACTCTCGAAAGGAAAATGGACTGCTCGAAGAGGAAGAGTTGAACCGCTGGGAAGAAGAGATGAAATCTTGGGAAGAATATTGGGAACCTTTACTCTCCTCACCAGAAACGCAAGATCCTCTAGCGTGGTCCGTCTTCTACCCTTACGCGTCATTCTCTAGATTGACAGTAAGAGGATTCGCTTTCCAACGTTGGAAGGAGGATCGCAGAGCGAGAGCAGCCGCAGGTTACGAAATTGGGAATGGAGGAAAAGGAACTGGATTATCGGAAGAGGAGAGGGAGAATGTTGCGAAAGCGGCGAAAGTAGCAGAGGAGATGATGTTGGCAGTTTCGACAGAAGGAACAGACTTGAGGTGGGGGAAGAAAGGATTATCAACTGCTTGGAGTGGAGAAGAAGTTACTTTGCGACCAGATCCCGACGTCGTCAAATCGCTCAAGATGGCGAGCGATAGTCTCACCTGTGTTGTGAGTCTCTGAATCCTTTCTCTCTATCTCTCCGTACGTGAGCTCATTCGATCGTTCTAAACTGAAAAACAGATGTTCAGCTATCCTCTCATCTTCCTCGCCAAACTCGCCAACGAAGGGTTACTACGCTCGGATCTCACCGTCATTCCTGCTGAAACTCCTACACTTGCTCCATCTGCCATGCTTCCAACCGATAAACTTTGTCGACTCTTCCTGTTCGGCGCCGACCTCCTCGAAGCGATCTCTCCGAGTCTCTCTCATCCAGCACGGAAACAAGCTGCATTCCTTCGCAAAGTCTGGGATGCAGCTGTTAGCGGAAGAAGATCCGTCACTTCGGCCCCTTCGAGTCCTCGTCTCGTCGGATCATCGACTCCCTCCAAATTCCCTCACTCTCTGTTGAACCCCGGCAATGCCTCAAGTTTGACTTCGAACGGATCAGATCTTCCTCCTCAACCTCCAACTTTCCCTCCTCCTTCCCTTCCTATCGACCCTTCAGCCGCAAACAATTTCGACTTTTCTTTCTCAACCTCGTATCAACCCACTCCTCACCAATCTCCCCGAATGGTGCCGACTGCAGCAACCGATCCCTTTTCGGCTCTGTTAAACGGAGTCTCGCCGAATTCATTCGATGGCTCGGAAAACTTCTTCAGTCTCGACGGAGGAATCGATTGGAATTCGATTGGAGGAGACGGAATGAACTTTGGCGGAACGAATGAAAACGGATCGAGTGCAGGCTTCAGCTTTTTCTAAGTAGTGTTATTTGTGTATGGAAAGTTTTGTTGTTTCTGATTTGATTTTAATTGACAAAGCGTGTGTAGTATGATGAGAGTGAAGCGGAACAAAACAAACAGAGGATAGGAACAGAACAAACGAGATGTATAGTATGTACGGATAGCTAGCTACAGAGGAACAGATGTATAGAGAGACTATATGGGAATAGAACATAGAGGGAAGAAGAGGCAGCGATAGAAAAATCAGAGTTTGGATAGATATTTCTCAACCTATTGAGGGGCAGGTCTCTGCATCTCAAGACTTCCTCGGTTACTTCCTCCATCTACGCTACCGCTCGTAGACCTCGAGTGCCTTCCGAAAACCTTTCCGAGGAATCCTCCTTTCTCCGATCCGGCTGAAGCGTTACTCTTGCGACGAGGGCGAGATTTCGAGAGCTTGCGATGAACCGTCTCGTTGTTGTTCTGTCCGACTGGAGAAACAGGGGAAGAAGGAGCCGAAGTTCTGACGGGACCTTGAGACTGAGGTTGCATTTGAACTTGAGCTCCTGGGTTGATAGGAACGGGAGTAGCGTTGCCTTGAGGAGCAACAGTTGCGAGTCGGTGAGGAGAAGCTTGAACGGGTTGCGCCGATCCAGGACCAGCTACTGCACCTTGAGGAGCAGCGGAGAAGGGTTGTTGTTGCTGCTGGAACTGAACTCCAGGTTGAGCTTGTTGTTGACGAACGATCGGTTGTTGCTGTTGAGCTACTGCCGGATTACGTTGATAATAAGCGTCTTGTTGTTGAGCTGGAGGGACGTGGGAGAAGCTAGTAGGTTGTTGATGTTGAATCGTAGGATCTATAGCGAGAAATGAAAAAGCGAAGTCAGCTCAGAGTAACGCAGAGAGTCAGCTTCCGAGAGGAGAAAACGAACCAGGTACTCCACTCAATCCATCCATCATCCTCTCCCTCCTAGCCTCGTTGTGTAAAGATTTATCAGGTTTCGAAGCCTTCGTCTTTCCAACTCCAAATTTGAGGGGAACGGTATCCGCTTGAAGACTTTTCCTGTGTAGCTTCTTCTTTCCACCTTCATCAGCATGAGTTTGGATGTGCATGTGAGGTGAACGTTCGACTCCTTCGGCGAGACCGTGAGGACTGTTCGAACGACCGACAGGAGAGTGTTGCTGAGTAGGCGAGACCATTCGAGACTGAGGTGTAGGTTGAACTTGCGGTTGAGCTTGAGGCTGAGATTGAGGTTGAGGTTGAGCTTGAGGCTGAGATTGAGGTTGAGGTTGAGCGGGAGCAGCAGCGGCGTTTACCTTCGAGGGTCGAGCTTGTTGCTGTTGTCCGATTGGAGCTTGCTGAGCGAGAGGAGCTTGTTGTTGCTGAACGATGGGAGCTTGTTGCTGGGGAACGACAGGAGTAGGTTGTTGGGCGACGGTGGGTTGTTGTTGCTGTTGGGCGAGAAGTGTCGAGTTGGGAGGAGCTTGAGAGAAGTGTGCCGAAGTTGCGTTGTTGTTGACGGCGAGGGGGGCAGCAGCTCCAGCTGCGAATCCAGCTACAGCAGGAACGACGAGAGGTACTGCCGATGACTTCTCATTCGATCCAGCTTGAGGTTGAGCTTGAAGAGGAGCAACGTTTTGAGGGACCTCCTTTTGAGCTTCGATCTCGGCTTGAGGAGCAGGTTCGGATAGGTGAGCGAATTCTTCGGTTGCTACAGTCTTGGGAGCACCTGGTGCGAACCCAGCTTGTTCGGGAGTGGTCGAAGTGACTTTGTGGAGGTCTTCGGGATCGATAGCTCTTCCTTTTCCCTTGTCGACGGATGAAGTAGGCATCACGAGGACGGGGTCTCCTTGAGCTTGTTGAGGAGGGATAGCTCGTTGATTCTCGATTGCGAGGGGGTTGTATTCGACCGGTTGAGGTTGAGGAGTAAAGTTCTCTTGGAAGATCGATCCAGGTTGAGAAGAGGTACGACCGTCGTTGGAATCGATGGAGCGTTTCTCCCGGAGTTCGTGAGCGATGACAGCAGCTCCAGCTCCAGCTCCGGCTCCTGCAGCAACCATTTCGACTTCTTTCGCCTTGCCTTTACCCTTGTCTTGGTAGACAGGTTCTTCTTCTTCTTCGGTAGCAACGGAAGGAGTATAAGGTTGGAAATCTTGAGGTCGATCTGCTTCAGGCTCGACGACTCCGCTAGTAGGAGCGAGAGCATCGAGAGTCTAACGAGAACGCAGAGAAGTCAGCTTGGTTTCCTTAGTATTTGGAAAAAAATTCGACTCACTTGAGGTGGAGGGTTGTGAACAACCTCTTCGTTCTTGGGTTCGACGGCAGGAGGAGGAGCAGTGATAGGTTCCGAAACCTCGGGAGCGATCTGTCAATAGAAAACATCAGTAGGTAGTTTAGCTGCATGGGAAAAAAAAGAAGCTCACCTCTTTTTCCGAAACGATAGGAGCGTTAGTTTGAGTAGCACCAAAGACCGGGAAGATCTACGAGGCACGCAGGTTGTCAGTCTCGGTCGAGAGAGTTAAATTGAGAGAGCTATAAACTTACGTTCGGATGAGTGTGAATAGTGCTTTTAGGTGCTGAAGTCTCGGCAGGGGTAGCAGTCTTGACACTCGCAGTGTCGTTCGTCGATTCGTCAGAAGCTTGAACGAGAGGGTGCTACATTCGATTGCACATCAGTTCGACTGGGATGTGAAGCGATGAATCTGGGGAAACTCACAACTCCGGTTGAACCGCTCATTGAGAGAGGAACATCTTCACGGGTAGGAGTATCGATTCCACTTCCAGCTGCAAGAACAGCAGCTGCGAAACTGCTGTTCGATGGTTGAGTAGTAGCAGTGGGACGAGGAGTTTCAGGAGCAGGGTTTGGGACCGAGGATACCTTGGAAAGGATGACGAACGAAGTCAGTCACGACTGGTTATCGAGGTAAGATTGTACAAGATGACTCACAGATCGCTCGAGTGGCCTACTGGCCGTCTCAGTCGGAGGAACGTGGGCGGAAGAAGTTGCAACTTCTTCCTTCGGTTCTACTTCTGGTTCTTCGATTTCGCGATCTGCAACGGCTGCTCCAGTTCCACCTGCGAGGAGGATATTCTCGGCTCCGACGGTTGATTCTGATCGTTCTCCGAGAAGACGTTGTGCGGGAGAGTGAGCGAGTTCAGCTTGTTCTTTCTCGATTGCGGGAGTTCCGAATTCTGGTTCGTTAGGTTGATCCTGCAAAATGACAATAACTAGTCAGTGAGGGACAAAGGAATGTATGGTAGAGATGAAGGTGAACGAACGGGTAGTTCTCGACGAGTAGCGGTAGGAGTAAGGGTATGATCTTCGTTGAGAGGTTCTGCGACTTCGTTTTCAGCTACTTTTGCACCTGCTCCTCCAGCTAAAAGTGCACCTCCCAAAGCTCCAGCTCCCGTCAAATTAGATCCTTCCTCGTTACTATCCGAGTTGACAAGCTTCTGTGCTGGAGATTCGTGGAGAGCGGTTTCAGAGTTTTGTTCTTGTGAATCGAAAGCCTTTTCAGGTTCGTTGACAGTCGAACTCGTTCCAGTTGAACTCTGATGAGCTAGTTCGTCCTCGTGAGCTTTGAGTTGATCGTTCTCTGATTCTACGAGTCCAACGATTCCACCTGCGATGACCGCACCGACTGGACCTCCAACGACGAGTCCCAAAGTTCCCGCAGCTGCTACTCCGACTGCGTTGTTGACCTTGTGACTGTATTCTTCGCCTTGAGGTAGACCGGTGGTCGGAGTTTGAGAAGAGTGATTCGATTCGAGAGGGTTGGAGTCGTGGGCCGAGGAAGAATCGGGAGTAGGTGGGAAGTAACCTGGTACGCCAGCTAGAGTTGGTGCAGGTGAAGGTTCAGGTGCGTAAGAAGAGCTCATGTTGTTGTTCTCCTAGGGTTGAAACGGAGAACAGGTGAGAGGAGAAAGAGAGAGGGGGTGGAGATGAGCCGTTTTCAGACAATCGTCATTGATTTCAGTTTCCCGCCTTTGTCCAGGGGATGGTCTAAATTTTCGCAAGTCCCGAACACTTCGAACTCTTTCAGCTCTTCCCTATCCTCGTACCAACTTACCTTTCAATCAACAATGGCTGCTCCTGCTGCATCGGCATCAACTTCTAAGCTTCAACAGTTTATCAACTCTCCTGCGGGTAAGTCCCTCGCTCTCTCCTGTTTCAACTGTTTGAATCGCCCAACAACTCACCTCGTTTCATCTTTCTCGTCTCGACAGGTCCCAAGTGAGCTACTATAAGTCGCAAAGTAGACTTACGAACTATCATAACTCACTCTCCCCTTCTTTTGCGCAGAACTGTCTTCTTCTGGGCTCCCATGTTCAAATGGTTAGTTCGAGAACCTCCACCTCTCTCAACTCGTCGAAAGCGTTGAACTGACCTTGCATTATTCGGCTCTACAGGGGTCTCGTAGCAGCCGGACTCAAAGATCTTTCACGACCAGCTGAAGTTATCTCGATTCCTCAAAATCTCGGTTCGTCTCTTGTTCCCCTCTCTCAACGCTACCTTCTGCACGGAAGCTGTTCGATCTGACGCTGGTATCTTGTACCTGCATCTTCAGCTCTCACCGCTACCGGATTAATTTGGGTCCGATACTCTTTCGTGATTACTCCCGTCAACTATTCCCTCGCTGCCGTCAACTGTTTCGTTGCTGGAACTGGTATCACCTCTCTTTACCGAGCATGGGAGTGAGTAAAAGCATCTCTTCAGACTACGTTTGTTGCATACGACTCGGAAAGAAACGCTGATGCATCTCTTCCACGATATCTGTAGTTGGCAACGAAAGTCACCTGCGGAACAAGCCAAGATTCGTCTAGAAGATGAAGCGAAGCAAGCCAAGGAGAAGCTTGAAGCGGCTGTTTCGTCCAAGTAGAAAAGTTAGAGCTAGTGGTTGGTTTTTTCTTTTCTATCATTTTTTGTTTTCTCTCTCTTTTGCGCTTTCTCCAAGGTAGACCCGATTTGTTACTAGGGGGTCCAAATCTGTACCAGTTCTCTTTTTTCATTTACCTGCTGAATATCTAGATTCCGTTCAGTCGTTTCGATAGAGGGAATCATGAGAGAAGCTGAGCAAATGGGAAACGAAGCTCTCGGCGCGTTCAAATTTAGGGGTCTCATCTGTGAGTGGACTTCGAGCTACTGTGTCGTGCGTGAAACCACATCGAGGTATCCTGAACTAGCGGAGGAAATCAATTCGAATGTCAAAAACTTTCTCTTTTTTTCTGAGACGCGCACAACTCTCTCTTCTCTTCTTCTCTTCTCTCCCCTCTTCGCTTCGAACTAATGTCATCATCTCGGATCAAACTCAAACGTAAAGCAGCACAGAACAACAAGTACACTATAGATGAATCAATCGATTCTGATTCGTCTGGAAACGCCTCGGAAGAGGACCGTGAGTTTCTCTTTCTCTCGCTCTCGCTCCCCTTCCTCTCTTTCCCTCTTCTCTCCTCACTGACGCAATCAAACTATGGTACACACAGGTTCAAGTGGTAGTAGAAAGAAGAAGAGAAAGTCAGTAAGTGGGAAAGAGAAAGATTCAGAATCAGTAGAAACCAATCCGAACAAACAGAACAAGAATCAGAAATCAGCTAGCAAAGGAAAGAAGAACAAGCAGCAAAGTCAAAAGAAAGAAAACCCACTAGAGAAACTCCCATTCGAACTCGTATCAGAAGTGAGTTCTCTTTCTCTCTTTCTCTTTGACTGAGATGAGGTCGAAAACTGATTCCTCCGAATCTGTAGATCCTCTCCCTCACTACTCCGAAAGATCTACTCTCCTTCTCTCGTACAAACAAGTACTACCGTTCAATCCTCATGTCGAAAACTCGTTCGAATCAGATTTGGAAAACTTCGAGGAGGAACGTTGGATTACCTGATTTGACCGCTCGAGATTTCTCTGAACCTGCTTACGCTGCTCTCGTATTCGGTACACACTGTGATGTGAGTTAACGTACGAATCTGATTTCGAGAGATTCTGGTGGACTTAAAAGCTAATTCTGAACAATTCTTTTAGCATTGTTCGAGATACGCTCCAGCTTGGATGGATCCTTACCTCCGTCTCCGTCTTTGTAAACCCTGTCGCAAGGTACAGTGAGCTCAAGTCTTTCTCTACGAGTCCCCTTTCGCTGCGTCGTTCGACATACCTGATCTCTCGTTTTGTCTGTCTAGCGTCATCAAAATCAATCGTGAACTCGAGAGAGATCAACGCTACCACCCTGCAACTCTCAAGTGCGTCATTCGTACAAATCGTGAGTCCTACCTCGGTCTCTCTCGCGAATAATACAGTAAGCTTACTCCCGATCAACGAAACTTTCGATTTTGTAGTTTCGCCAAGTGATACTATTCGTTGGTATGGCTGCGAGAAAAGTATGCTGCACATGATTGTTCCTCGTTCGTCGTTAAAACTGGGCTGACGGCTCTCCCTTTTACATTGCAGAATGGACTCTCGAAGCCGATCTCGATTCAGTTCACAAGAAACTGTCGATTTTGCAAGAGGACGATGAATATGACGAAGACCTTGAACTCCCGCCTCAAACTTCAAATTCTCATTCTCTCGCACCTCGTCCCCGTCGCCAAGCAACTCGCACCTCGACTCGAAACAAGAGTGCCGTTTCGTACAAAGAAGAGAAGGAAGATCTCGAAGATGAGGAAGTTGTGATCAGGATTGGAGGAAGAGTCGAAGCTTTCATCGAGGAGAGGAAAGAATTACTAGACAAGATTCACGCTGTGAGCCTTACCGTTCCTCGTCGTTGTCGTTGGAGTCGCTCATCGTCTCTTGCTTCGTTCATTTGTTCAGGATGGAGCAGCTATCGAAAAGGCCCTTCGTCAAGTTCAGCAGAAGGTCAAACAAGACGAAACGAATCTTCAGTATGCTTCTTCGTTCGCAGCCCGTCAAGCGATGTCTTTCCGTTACAGGTGAGCTTCGACCAAATAACTTTTGTCCCTCTGAAACTGACCACGAGATCATTCTCACCTCAGTGTCGAAAACCGCCTCTCGAGAACTCAAGGTTACTCTCGCTCAGAGTACGCTTATCGACCCGCTTTCTCTTCCATGCGCGAGAGACTTATCAAAGATTTCTCCTCTCTTTCCGCAGTGCTTATCTCCTCTCCTCCAAGAAGCTCAGCTCGATAACCTCTACCGAACAGACTCTCACCGACGAACTCTGGAAGTCGATTCAGCCGAAAGTTCTCGCTGCCGTTGATCAGGAGAAACAGAAACAGCTCGTCAAAGTCGCGAAGAAGAAAGTTTTCGACCGACAAGAATCACGACAACGCTCTATCCGCTCGTACTACGATCAACTCAAAGCCTCTTTCGACGACTCGACTTTCTTCCCCCTCTTCATCAACTTCCTTCATCTTCCTTCGGTCAAACCTCTCTGGCAAGACGACGAAGGAAACTACAGCTCAATCGACGACTCGAGTTGGAAGCTTCTGCTCCCTCTCATCAAGAACGAGATCGAAGAGTATCACCTCGACTTCATCTCTCACGCCGTTCGACTCATCCTCTCGACCAACAACGAGTACTCGTCGGAGGAGGATCTCGAAGATGCAGTTCAAGCCACCCTCGAAGGAGACCTCGATTCGTTCTTCTCTCTCGCCTCTTCGCTCATGATGTGTGCAGGAGGATGTCGCGGCGAGAAACAGAAGACCGCTTTCCCGAGGTGGAATGGAAGAGTCATTTACAAGAACAAGGCGCAGGGAGGCTTTCTCGGTACTCTCAACGACGTCTTCAGTCATCTTCATCAAGTTCACAACGACTCGTCTGTCGTCGTCAAACGTCAAACAACTCCTCGTATCCCTCTCTGTCTTCCTCTTCACGTTGCTTCAGCGATCTCAGCTCTCATCGAAGTCGGAAGGTACTCGTCGGACGATGCGCGTGTCAAAGACCTCAATCTGCTCAACTCGGGTTGGTTCAGATTCGAGAATTCGAGATCCAACCGCAAGAACTTCAACACCTGGCAGCAACTCGTGAGTTTTCGTTTGTGGTCTCGCCCACCGAGCGCCCATTTCTAGCTCAAGGAGGCTGATCTTCCATGGTCTTGCTATGATACAGATCAATCGTATCTCTCTCGATGCTTACAAAGCTGAACGTGCTCGACCTTCCGTCGATTTACCAGCTCCTCTCATCACTTACTATCCTTCTTCGATTCCTCTTCCTGAAACCGACAGCAAGGCTAAAGAAGTTTCGGACGAAGACGACTCAGACGAAGAATGAAGAGCGAGAAAATTTGCAGTAGGATTCTAGTACAAACTCGTCGCTTGAAATTTTCACTTCTCTCTTTTCATCTCTCTTCGAGAGCTTGACCAAGCTACGCGTAGAGTTTGGCACAACAGGACAAAGCTTACAATGAGAGATGAGAGAGAGGCTACAGACTAATGGGCTACATAGATGAATGTCGAATCGAATAAGGTATAAAAATTGGAAATTGAGTAGTCGAGTTTTCAAACCTCCTCCGAACGATTTAAACTGTCATTCCCAATCCGACTCCGACTCTGGACGACGACTCTGACTTGTCTTTCTCGTCCTCCTCGTCGCTCTTTTCTTCTCGATTCGCGTGAGGTCGATCATCCTTTCCGAGAACGGGAGTGAAAGCGGTAGGTTCTACTCCTTCCTCACTGGCTCTTCCTGTTTCGAGGTCTTTTTGTAATTCGTTACCTCTCATCTTTGGAGTGAGGTGAGCCACAGTGCCAGTTGTAACCGAGTTGAAGGTAACGCTGTAAGGTTCGGTCGTTCCGTTTGAACCTTGGTTTGCCGAAGGACGAATAGCCAAGCTGGGAGCGTCGTTCGAGTAGATCGTGCTCGGAATAAACTGAGCAAGGACCATGCGGGAACACATGAGGGAGGTGAGAGTGAGCGAAGCAGGTGCATTGAGGTTGATCAAGTTGACGTTCGATTCTGTTTCGTAGTCAAGAAGCTCAGCATTCTTCGTTCTGTCGAAATGGAAGACAATTTGAACTCACGGATGAAGAGTGCAATGTTCGGGATTAAGGAACACACGATTACGAAAAGGTTGAATGCACCTTCGTCGGCGAGTCGCTGAGCCAAAGCCCATTTACCAGCTCGGCGAGTGGTCGACAGATCGTGGTAGAGGATAGCTCCGAAGGCGCTCATGTGGAACAGGAGAGGAGGGGTCCAGCTGCCGAGAGATCCAGCAAAAGTCAGTGCGAATTTCGGAGGGACGGCAGAGTGCGAGGTTTGCTCACTATAGAGCAGCTAGGAGACGAGCGTTGATCCTAGGGTTTCCAGTACTGCAACCGGGAGCCGAGAGATATGTAACCCACTCAACGGGCGTGCTGTAAGCTAGGGACTCGAATACGAGGCAGTCAGCATGGAAACTTTCTTCGTTCTCTCGGCGATTGTTCCAGATAAAAACAAGAGAAAGCTCACCTCTAAGCTGACTAGCAGCACCGGTCATGACGCCCATTTGTACGAAAAGAAGAGCTCCGAAGCTGTATTTTGAGGTTCCAGCCGTCGATGTTCAGCTTGACATTCGGAAAACGAAAAAAAATCGGAGAGAAGAGCTCACATCATCGCAATCTTTCGACTTTGGTTGTATGTTTTGTAAAGTCGGAAGCAGACGAGGATACCGCAGAGTCTGTTGTACAGGGTCGCTCGAGATCGTTAGAGCTAGAACCGACAAGTCGAATTTCGAAGAACGTCTAGACTTACAGCATAATGCTCAGACTGTTGAAGATCTCGATCCAGAAGATCTTTTCACAAGCCCCTGAGTCAAATGCTGCAAAGTCAGTTGAAGCTCTGCAAGTGTTGCGAATGTGGGGGTAGAAAAAGCTCACCGCTCGGAATCGAAGCGAGTACCAACGCCATCGTCACGACTCGCGCAATAACGCTCCAGTATCGACTAAGTAGTGAGATTTGATCAGTAATTGGAATGCTGACAGTTTATGCAGCATTAGAAACGCACTTGACGAGAAAGATAGCTTTGAGGGAACTCCAATCCTGTTTCCACAGGTAACGGTACTCGCCAGGCCATGTAGCGATCTGTGAAAGCGATTCGATCAGTTCTGTCATTGTATGGCACGGTAGAGCCCAAGAAACGGAAAGTAGGACGTACAGTGTCCCAGATAATGATCGCAACGAAAACTATCATGTATTCTTGCGTTACGCGAATATCCCCTCGAAGTTGTACCATTTCAGCTGACATTTTGACGAGCTTCAGGTCGAAGGTTAGCGAACGGGATTCAGGAAGAGTCGAAGGCTTGAAGTGAAAGTTAGCGGAAACGAGCGATAGTTGCGAAAGGTTGAAAGGTCCTTCACGCGGGAGTCAAGATGTTAAAGCTGTCGAAGGTGTCGAAGATGTTGATTGGGTGTAGTGCTGTATGCCAAGGGTTTGAGAGAAGAAGCGATCGAAACGTCTCGTGAACAAGAGAAGGAGAGAAATGGAGATCTATCTCCCGAAATGTCAAGTTTGGCTCTTTCAGCGACTCGACGGATCGCGCACATGTGTGAGAATGCTCGACGAAGAACGGGAAAAGGGTCTGAAGAAGCTTCGGTGCGAGAAGGGATTTCCGGTTTAGGCGAGTCGAAAAGCTTTTTAGAGCAAAGTGAGTTACGATCCGCTGAATGTTTCAGTCGGTGAATTTAACCTGCTTTTCGACAATTTGGAACGTGGTGATATTTCGAAATGAGGTGCAGTCTAGTACGAGTGGAAGAACAGGGACTAGAATGATGCTAGACTGCTCGGACTCTGACTTCTCGCGAGAAGTCCTATTTTTCGTGTCGAGGCGCAGGATCGTCCTCCTCCTCCTCCTCCTGGGACTAGAAGCAGCGCATTATTGATCCACTTGATGTCGTGAGAGACGAGGTACTGCATGAAATGAACGAAGGGGTCGTAGCTCAGGCTCCATCACTGAACATCGTCTGAAAATGCCGATAAATTATATTTCCAAATCCTCGTCAGGTTCTTCCTCGTCAAGATCATCTCCTCTATCTGCTGTGTACTCGACTCTGAGACCTCCTCGGTTCGTTCCAGGTTGTTCGTCCATCTGACCCGTGTACCCAGCTTCTCCGAAAATCGGTTTGTTTGAACCTTCGTACGGGTTGGCGACTTGCGAGCGAGCTGCGAGTTGAGAGGCAGTGAGAGATAGAGAGAACGGTAGAGCCGTCGGTGTTGTCGAGGAAGAAGATGGATTCGGTCGCGCAGGCGAGGGACCTGAAGGATTTGGTGAAGTGAGCGGAGTTGAGCTCGACTGTGCGGAAAGAAGACGACTCGGTGATGTCGTCAGCGATACAGACTAGTTGATTGACGCAGTGCAACGTACTGGTGTTATACAACTTACGGATTCGTCTCCAACTTTCGACATCTTTCTCGGTTCTAGCACCATTCCGAGCTCAACTTCCTCGACTTCGAACTTTTCCTCATTCCTTTTCCTCACTCCTTCGAATCCCCAAGTAACGACTTTCTTCTCTGCAGCTCCTCCTGATCCAGCTCCTACAATTCTCGAAATTTTTCCAACCGTGACTCCTCTGCAATTCCATCCGAGAACAGCTTTGCCTTCTCCATTCCCAAGTGCATCAAGTGCTATCCGTTCGTCTTCCTCGTCACTCCTCTCGGGTCTTCTGAACGGATCCCCAACTCCTCGCTCTCGCAACCTCGCTAGGAATTCACTCGTTCTCAAGTCGATAGTTTCGGAGGGAGAGAGCGTCGATGGAAGTGAGAGAGAGAAACGAGTAGAGAGAGTGTGGAAATGAGAGGTAGGGTGGAGTGCGAGATGGATCGTTGAGGGAGAAAGTAGGGGAGATAGAAGCGACGAAAGCAGTGAAGGCGAAGAGGGGCTGGCAGCAGACGATGAAGGTAGCGAAGGGAAGTGATCGTGATGAAGTAGGAGAACACGGGATCCAACTGAAGGGTCGCACGAGAATTGCAAACACAAAATTTCAGCTTTTTTCCAACGAAACTCTCTAGTCGTTGGAATCTCAACTTACGAGGCAGACCCTCTAGGGCTTTCAATCCTTTTTTGAGTAATCTCCATACACCGTGAATACCTAACTCGTCTGCGAACGAGTTGATTCCATCGATTGCGATTTGTACTGCTCCTCCTTCCGCTCTCGCTTTCTTGACTGCTTCTGATAATAGTTGCTCTAGTTCTCGCTGTGCTTGTGATTGTCCGAGATCGATTTCGACAGTTGTTGGAGAGGAAGAGCTTGAAGAAGGAAAAGGTTGAGGGAAATCTTGATCGACGGTGCAGTCTATGATCTGGACTTTGCCTTGCTCCAATCCATGAGGTAAAGCTCTACTAGGTACTAGATCGCCGCATAGAAGTATAGTGTTGGTCGAGGCTGGAGAGGAAGAGATTAATTGATGGAAGAGGGATAGTCCAGGTTGAAGGAGAGAGTCGGAAAGGACGACTAGGGGAGGCGAGGAGGAAGTATACCGTGTATTCAGCAGGTGATTCAGCATTGAGAAGAGTAAAATTGGAGTTGAGGATGAAGAGCAGGATCAAGCCGGTAAGTTGGCACGCTTAGAACTTTTTCCTCGCCGCGATCAACGCTCGAGTTTCAGAAGTTCTCGCACGGCAGAGTGGACTCAATCGCTTCAAGAGATTATAGAATGAGAGGAAGAAAAGAAATTGACATAAAAAAAGAGAATTTTAAGGTTTGCAAAGAGATAAAGAACGACGTCAAAACGAGACCCTGACCCCCCCGTCTCTCTTACTCGACATCTTGCTACTAGCTACATCTTCTATCACCTCACCGTTACAGATTACCGATTCATCGCGCTTACTTGAGAGCGGCGAAGATTTTAGGGGCAGCCTAAATTGGAAATAAACAAAAGAGCGTTAGTTTGAGGGATGCTGATGCCGTCAAAAACATAGGGTAGTTTTCGTCGCTGATATTACTTACGCAATCGTCAACGCAGTGCATGTAGTGGACTGTGAAGCATTCAAGAGCAACAATGTCAGTTTTCGAATCCTTACAATTTCGCCTGAAAGTCGCCTGTGCTGCTGCGTGATCTCCCATCCTCGTAATCTCTTGACAGTTGAGCTTGCAGAGAATGGGATAGCCGCAGGAAGGCAAGACACGAAAGGCGAGAGAGAGAGAGAGAGGGAGACTCACAAAGTTCCTCAACGCAAGTCTCACCATCGACGATTGTCTTTCCAGCTGCAAGACGCTCTCCACACTCCTCAAAGTGGTGCTTGAAGTTGGCACACACCTTGGTTTGACCGCAAGCTATATAGAAAAGAAGAACGGTAAGCGTCGAAGAGGAGAATTGAGAAGAGAGAACGGTTTGGGCTCACCCTCTCGGATAGCCTCTGCTTGCTGTAGGTCAACAAAGAAAGTAAATAGGAGAGTCAGTTAAGCTCCGTAACGATCAGAATTAGTTGTTGATCGAAGAGAACCGATTCAGTATCGGCACGATAGCTTTGCCTGGTCTCACTCCGCTGCTACACTGACTACACCATACAGCTCTGGGAGACCCTTGAACACTTATAGTGCAGTTTTCGGAGTTCCCCGCTAGTTGTAATGGGATGAGATTGTCCCGAATCCGATTCGTTCGTTTTGAGGTGTTTGAACCAACTCGAGAGCATCACGAGCTAGAGTGAGATCGGATGGCTTACGTCCTCGACTTCCTCTTCCTCTTCCTCCTCCTCGGCTTGCTCAGTTTGTTCCTCCTGACTCGGTTCTTGTTCCTTCTCTTGAGCGACTTCGTTTGCATCAGATTTCGCGTCTACGGCATCGGCAGCCGCGGCGGGTTGCTCATCCGCGTAGACGGTAGGGAGGAAAGATTCAAAGAATGACGAGAGCATCGTGGAGAGAGTCGGAGGGAGATGGAGAATCAACAGAGAAAGCTGGAAACTCGAGATCTCCTTTTGGCCACTTCGTGACTGTCCTCCTGCTTCAATCTTCGTTCCAACTTGTTCGATCAAGACAGCACTAGGATCTAGTACCATGTCCCCCTTGTTCACACCAGCGAAAGATGGAGGCGTTCCCACTCTCGTCCTCGGTGATTCTCTCTCTTTCTCCCTGTTTCTCACTCAACTTTTCGACAAGCTTCGAGACTGACTCTCGAGTTCTGTGGATTTACAGATGGAGGAATGGGAACAACGCTGCAATCGTATCCCGTAGCTCAACAGCTAGATTCAAATTTGTGGTCGTCTGAGTTGCTCAAAACGAAACAAGGTCGTGAAACTCTCGAAGATTTGCACTCTAAATGGATTCAAGCTGGAGCAGACGTCGTACAAACTTGCACGTAAGTCGTCATAGACAGTTCTTCAAGCGAATGACCGACCTTAGCTGAAGTTCATTTCGATTTATTTTCATAGCTACCAATCTTCGCTTCCTCTCTTCCTCCCTTCCACCGGTCCTTACCCTTCCGAGCTCCTCGACTCCTCCCTCGAACTCATGAACTCTGCCATCCCTCTCCTCACTGAACTTCCTCACCCTTCAAACTGCTCCCACTCTTCCTCTGAGCACAAAACTCTCACTTCCCTTTCTCTGGGTCCCTTCGGAGCTTCTCTCCAGCCTGGTCAAGAGTACGCTGGACTCTACCCTCCACCTTTCGGTCCAACTCCTTCCATCTCCCCATCTCGCATCGCCTCGGGTCAAGAAGCCCTCGATTCAGTTCCTCTCCCTCTCGAACTCTTCTCTTCCTCCTCTGAATCCGCTTCACCGGAAGATTACCTCTCAGCCTGGCACCTCCTTCGCTTGAGACACTTCTCTAAATCCTCCCAATTTTCGACTCTATCGATGCTATCTTTCGAAACCGTGCCAAACCTTTACGAAGCTCGAGCGATCAGAAGGGCCATGACTCTATTCCGTAAAGAAACTGGATCGACAACACCTTTCTATATCAGTTACGTGTTCCCACTAGTTGGAACCGATACTCCTCAAGAGAGAGTCAAGTTACCGGATCACGAAGTTTCGAAAACTCACGAAAGGTTGGAGGATCAAGCACCTTTAATCATTCAGGCTACTTTCGGTCAACTCGAGCAGGAGGAGGAGGATGCGATCGTTCAAGCAGATGGAATTGGATTCAACTGTACTTCTCCGTTACATTCGAAACGAGTTACTCAAGTTCTCACTCCAGCCTATGAGTCCTTCGTTTCCTCGACATCGAAGTCCACTCCTTCCTCTGCACAACCATTCTTCGTCCTGTACCCTGATGGAGGTGCGGTCTATGATGTGGAGACGAGGACCTGGTCTCATCCTCTCGGATTGACCGATGACAAATGGGCGAATTTGGTAGTCGATGCGATGCAAGTCGCTAGAGAAGGAAAAGTTTGGAGTGGAGTTATCGGAGGTGGATGTTGTAAAGCTAGTGTAGCAGCTATTGCGGCATTGAGAACCGAGTTAGAGAAGAGAGGATGGAGGTGAGGTGGGAGAGATTTCTCGATTATTTATTTCTTGTCCTGTATTGTTTCACGCATTTTTATAGATTTTGGATCAGCATATAGAAACCCCTTCTTCACGAGTCAAATCATTGCCTTCGCTCACCCGTATCGAATCTGTGCCTTCTACCTCGAGGAGAGGTGAGTTTGAACATTCTCAACAGCTTGAGCCCAATCTCGTACATCGAACCCAGCTCCGTGACCTTCTTCGATCCTGACAATCCTCTTCGCGACAACTACTTTCGTCAGATCCGGTGATTGTATGTTTAGAACACTGAGCTCGTTTGGAGGAACATTGTTCGAAATCTTCTCGCGAAGAAAAACAATAGCGTCGAATCAGTTTGTCTGTTTTCATGAACACTGCAATGGTATTTGTACTGACGAGCTTCTTCGGTACCAACTCGCCGAACACCATGATCAAATCTTTCACTTTGGGGGGAGAAACTGCACCGTGCAAAACGACTCGTTCAAAGTCGACGACCACTGTCGGAGAAGGCGAAGACGCTGTATCGGCAATGAGTACGACTCCCTCTTCCGGTTTATTTCCTACCACTCTATATACAGCCTCGTCAGCTGCAGAGCTCGCGTCAGACTTGGAAGTGGGGAAGTTGAAAGAATGAGAAGACTCACCTTCCGACAACTCTTACTTGAGGAAGTTCCCAGGGACAGTCAATTGGTGGAAGGGTAGCAATAGAACATAGCTTGAATGAAACGTGGTTTTCGACTCGCATTGGTCAGATCAGGTTGAGTATGTAGCAGAAAAAGGGAGCAAGTCTTTCGAAGATTTCAACTCGTTCTTCTCTACCATACACTCGATTTGAAGTCGACAACGAGAGCTAGTACTGTCTAGCACAAATATTTGTACACCATCGCATGCAACCAGCATGGCTTCAGGGCTCGCCTCCTCCTCCTCGAGTAGGTCCCTCAACATCTAATCAAGGCTTTAATCCTGGACCTGTCACACTTCAGGGAGTAGCACACGATGCAAAAATACGCTGTAAGTCTCTCGAATGTACCGTATCTCGCTCTCGGCCGTTCCCTGACAAGATTTCGAACTCCTCTTCTGCCCCGTGCATCGTTCGGACCTCGCAGCTCTCCCTCCTGGCCTCCCCCTCCGTCCTCCTGGACTGAGTAGATCTGCATCCTCTATATCCCCTTCAGTAACCTATCCCATCAGTCAGCCTCAACTCACGCAAACTCAGATTCAACATCAAAATTCGCATCTTCCTCAGCTTCCTTTCCCTCATAGACCCTTTCATCCCATTTACAACAACCCTTCAGTACCTCATCAGTCTCTATCATCCTCTGGGACCTCCCGAACGCCATCACAAACAACTTCTATCAGTTCATTCCCTGCATCTTCGATTCAAACTCCTCCTCTTCCTTCCGGCTTTTCGCATCCCCCTTCCATCTCGGAGCAACCTTTCCCAGCTTTCTCCTCGGCGACTCCTCCTCCTCCTCCAAACCTCCCTCCAGGTTCTCACTCGACTTTCCTTACTCGCCAAATGTCAGCGAAAGAAGCTGCTTCTCACAATGTTCCGCATCCCCCATCTCTCCCTCCTCCGACTCTTGAAGAGCTAGAGAAAGATCCGACAACCTTGTCCCGCTTCGCAAGGCTGTACATTCCTCTCTGGCTTCGACAAGTCAACACTTCGTTTCCTTCCCTTGTTTTCCCACTTCCGCCTTCGACTGAGAACGACACCTACTCCTCGATGGTCTCTGACCTCTATCCTCCTAAACTACTCTCAAAGCTAATCCAAGCTGAACAAGATGCGACTGCCAGAGTGCGACAGCAATTATCAAAGAGCGTCGATCTATCGAAATTATCAACCGATTACGATTCAAAGAACCCATCGACGAAAGCACGACCGCTCAATTTACCTCCTCTATCCCCATCAACTTATGCAGCTCACTGGATCCCTCTCCAAGCACTAGAGTACAACGCGCGTCAATACGAGCTCTACGAATCGACACTTTACAATGTACTCCTCCGCCCTTTCGACTCTTCAACCTCTACGTCTTCTCCTTCTTCGACGACTCACCTCTATTCGCTCCCGACTCCTTTCATCCGTGAATCATGGCCTCCAGTTCAAATGGGAGACACTTGCTTCATTCGACCTCTGATTCCAGAGATTCAGGGATGGAAAGGAGTCGAGGTCGAAGCGAGGGTTTACGCCATCGAGAGGATCAAAGGAGAAGTTGTATTGAGTGTTGATCAGTACGCTTCTGGCTGGTTGAAGCAGATCGAACGAGGAGGAGAAACGGGTCAGAGGTCAGGAGAGAAGCAAGATGTAGAAACAGAAACGGAAGTTGGAATCAGTGTCAACGTAATCTGGAAGATACAAGGTAGAGCTCTTTCCTCACTTCCTCTGGCGAGATAGAGAGAGCCACTGACATTGAACCGCCCGCGTTTCATCGTGTGCAGATCGGTTGTTCGAAGATTGGAAGAAAGCAGCAGGAATCGTCGACTTGCACCTCGCTGAACCGCTAGAAGAGTCGAATATGGAATCAAACGGGACCTCGGAAAGATCAGCTCAAATTGAGAAGAATGGTAGAAACTCTTCGAAAACCCCTCGTCAGCGATCACCGATCCAAAGCTGGCTCTTCCCGAATGAGGAGGATCTAGCTGAATTCGATGAAGACGATGATGACGACGACGGTGACGATTCGATACCGAGTCTGACGGGAAGAAGGTGGATTGATGCGAATCTCAATGAAGAGCAGAAAGTCAGTGCGGATCCTTCACTCTCTCCACGTTCTTTGACGAGACGTAACTGATCATGAGCTCGATCTTAGAACGCTGTTCAATCAATATTGTGGGCAAGGCATCAAGCTCCACTGCTTATCTCAGGACCTCCCGGTACGGGAAAAACGAAAACTCTCGTCGAATCAGTCTTCCAGATCTTGAAAGGTGTGCTTTTCTTCCCAAATCGCTACTAGTCATTGCTTGTGGTTTCAGTACTGACTCTTCTCCATGCGCCACAGAGTACCCCGACGCTCACATCTTGGTCTGCGGAGCTTCCAATCCTTCCACCGACACTCTCGCACTACGCCTTCGTTCGCTTATGCCGTCTCAGCTGCTGCGCCTTAATCACCCGAATCGACCTTTCAACGAAGTACGTGGCGAGCTCCTGCCATTCTGTCATGTAGAAGGAGAAGCGTTCGGGGTTCCAAACGTAGAAATCCTCCTGGAGAAACGGGTCATTTGCACAACAGTACTGGACTGTTCGATTCTCCTTTCTTCTCGCCTCACCAACTCCAACATCGCTTCACTCGAACACCATATCCATTCAAAGCTGTTCCCCGACCGGACACCTCACCCTCAATCGCCTCATTTCAACTATCTACTAATCGACGAGGCAGGACAAGCTCTCGAATCCGATCTCCTGCCTGCATTCGCCGTCGTTCTCACTGAACCTCATCACTCTTCACCTCCTGCTCATATTACAATCTGCGGAGACTCGAATCAACTTTCACCTCATATCGTTTCTCCAACCGCGCGAGGGCACGACTTGGACGTCTCCTTACTCGAGCGACTACTCCGACTCCCCCTCTACGCCGATCATCCCTTCTCGAGGCGGAACCGGAGAAAGAACCCGGAAGTCGAATGGGACGTTCGAACTACACCTTTCGTCGATCTCGTGAGAAACTATCGAAGCGTGGAAGAAATTCTATGGTTACCTTCTACTCTGGTCAGTGCGAGATCTCTCTCAATTTGTCTCAACGTTGACTGATGTGTCCTCTTCCGCTAGTTCTACCACGAGTCTCTTCTTCCCTTCGCCTCGAAATCGATTCAAGAAACTCCTCTTCGCAACTGGTCCCTCCTCCCGAGTCGGAATTTCCCCATGCTTTTCTCAAACACCTCCGGAGAAGACTTCGAGGTCGAAGAAGGTTCTTCGTTCTTTAACCCTTCCGAGATCAACCTCATCGTTAGTCTCATTGAGGATCTCGTTCGAGACGGGGAAGAACGAGGACACGGAAAAGTGAGAGCAAAGGATATCAGTGTGATTTCTCCCTTTAGAGAACAGGTTTGGAGGATCCGTTTAGCTTTGCGAAAAGCGAGACTCGGAGATGTCGGTGAGTTTGATTTCTCGTCTAGAAATTTTCGGGACATTTGACTGACCCGTTCCTTTCTTTAGACGTCGGAAATGTCGAAGCGCTGCAAGGTGCCGAGAATAGAGTTGTAATAGTTTCGCCAGTACGATCGGTCAATACTCGATGGATTGAACACGATAGACAGTCGAATCGGGGATTGATTTACGAACCGAAACGGTGAGTGTATTTCTCTCACCAAGCTTATTCTCCAAAGCTCACTCTTCGTTGGTCAGGTTCAATGTCGCCATGACTCGAGCGAAGGAGCTCCTCATCGTTGTCGGAAACGCTCAAACACTGACCGTCGATCCCTACTGGAGGGCCTTTTATCACCTTTGCCTCCGAAACGACTGCTACGTCGGTCCCGAAGTATCGTTCGAACAAGGGAAGGAAGATTTGTCGTCTGCAGCTCAGGCAGTCTCAAAGATGGAGATGGACTACCGGACGAGGAAGAATCGACACGAGGGAGACGACGAGAGAGAATTAGATATCACGGTTGGGAGAATGGTGACCCTTCTCGACGAAGGTGAAGAAGATTGAATTAGCTTAATGTATGGCAATTATCTATTCTCTCCTCACAGTGAGTCTGAATGCGAGAGAATCTAGTGTTGACAACAATATCTATAAAAATGCTATATGCTATATGAAAAATTCTACAATCCCCTCCCTCGCTTCGTTCACCATTCCTCTGTTCCAACTGCAGCAGCGACGGCGCTCGACAGGTCAAGATGGAAACGGGGGAACAAATGACTGACGATAGGAGCCTCTTCGTGCACGCCATCGACGCCAGGGAACGAGTCTGCCCAAATACTTCCTCCGACGTGAGTTCCTGGGAGAGCGAATTTCTCCTCCACTTCCATCTCTTCCTGCGTTCTCGCTGCCTCGACGTCTCGTTCCGGCTCTTCCGAGATATCCGTGTCGCTGCCTCGTCTACCCGAGCTCGATCCTGCCAAATCACTATCGCTTTCCTCCGTCAAAGGTCTCAGTCCAGGTTGAGTAGGTCGAGGAGTAGCGGTACCGGAAGCGGTTGAAGGAGGGTAACGACGTTGGAAGTGGGTCGCTTGTACACGACGAGCGTGTTCGGTCTTGATTTTGGTCCTTCCTTCGTTAACGACTGGTGCAATCTCGAGGGGGCGTTCAGCTCCGTTCCATCCTTTTCCAGTTCCGAAACCTCCTGCTAGAAGAGCTCGTTTGACTGTATGAGGGGAAACGCTTTCATCAGCCAAGAACGAGACCAGAGAAGTTGAATTCGACTCACTGTAGGGAGAGAGGATCGAGGCAAAGTGGTACTGCACGTTGTCCCCAGCGTAACGCTCGAGACTGCGTTTGAGATCGACGAGATTCTGCAGACTGGTAGAGTCGACATGAGAAACGCTCGAAAAGTCGAAAACGACAGCTCGCAGGATTGGTCGATCGTCTTTGAAGAGGTCTTCGTCAGGGTTTGCCTTCTTCGCCCGTCTTTTGAGAAGCCAAGGGTGAGGTCCAGGGTCGTTCCAGTTTCGTTCGGCGTTTGCATCAAACACTTGTCCTGGCCGAGTGTGCTCCTTCGCGTAATCGAGAACGACGTCGGCATCTATCGGACAGAATTCTTTGAGTCAGCTACCTGCGACGAGGCTATCGTACAGCACGAGAGAGGCTCACACATGGCAGCGTTCGGGAAGAGGAAGGACTCTTCGAATCTGAAAACGATGATTCCAGGTGGTGGAGGTTCGACTTTAACGAGAGGGTTTGTGATGGTGTTTCCGTTCGGTTTAAGGGGAACGAAGACGTCTCGGTAAGGGGCCGGAATTTGAGCGTTCTCCAATTCCGTGCGAAGCCTGACCCTACCTAGGAACGCGCCCCGGGGGCGAGCGATTCGGAAAAGTAGGAGAGCGACTGATGCACCGACAGAAACCTGAACATGGAGACGGACGACTGTCAGGGGTACAATATCTTCGTGCCCTCGACAGCGAGAACGACTCACGTAAATACCGATCTCGATCGTCGAGAATACCGAAACGAGAACAGAGAGCAAGAAGATTCCAGCTTCGAGAGGGGACACCTTCCAGAACGAGTAGACAGTAGCAGGAGAGGCGACGAGGTCGAGAACAGCGTGGATGATGACCTGTGTGAGGAGAAAGATCAGGTGAGAAAGAGAAGCTCGCAAAAATAAAAAAGGAGGAAAAGTCGACGAACAGCTGCGAGGGCGGCATTCGGAATCCAATAGAAAGCTCCTGTCAGGGCGTAGAGAGCAACGATGACACAAATACCGGTGTACCAACCTGCTAGAGGTGTCCGTACTCCAGCTGGGAAAGGAAAAGCAAGTGTCAGAAACGAAAAGGAAAGAAAAACGAAACGGGATTAATTTACCTTTCGCTTTGATGGCACTTCTGGAAAAGGAACCAGTTGCAGGGAATGCGCCGAAAAGTGTACCGATTAGGTTCGTAACTCCGATAGAAACCAACTCTTGATCACATCGAACCTTGTAGTTGTTGACTCGGGCAAAGGATTTCGCGATAGCGATGTGTTCGAGAAGAAGGATGATAGTCGAGACAGGAAGTTGAGGAGCGATCAAACTCAACAGCTTTGTAGGTAGTTTCGGTTGACCAAGGTGCTTGAAACCGCTAGGAACCGTCTTCAAAATCGAAATGTCGTAGTCGGCAACTGCTTTGTTTCGGAGGTGAACCCAAGAGAAGATGGTGAGGAAGATGATGACGAATGCGGTTCGGAGGGTCATGGCGAAGAAGGCGATCTTCTTGATAACGGGGTTTCGAGCTTTTTGTTCGACTCGTCGGAGGACGAAGCGAACGACGTAAAGGAAGATGAGACCGCTGAGGCCGAAGGCAGCGTCTCGCTTGGTATCTGGAAGATGTTTGAGTGTGTCGATGATGACACGGTATGTAGCACCTCGAGTGCTGTGACAAAGTCAAACGAAGTCAGCGAACGAGCTGTAAATTTGAAAAGTGAAAAAGAGAGACGTACTTGAGTTTGTTAGAGTACCCCATCAATCCACTGACTTGTCCAGCACAAATTTGAAGCGCACTCCCAGTCATGAAGCCTAGTGACTCGGGGCGAGCATCAGTAAACGAAGAAAGAGAACGAAAACATCAAGAATAGACTCACCTGCGATACTCGGCGTCGGAATAAATTCGATCAACCACCCAATTCTTAGTAATCCTATTCCGAGTACGATGAGACCACAAAGGAATGCTAGTGCGATTGCGATCTCTGGCGCGGCGTAAACGTCTCCTCCTTCGGAAGATTGCACGTGTCGGATAACTCGGGAAACTTCGAGAGACATGACCGCTAGAGAAGAGAGAACAGGAAAGAGTCAGCAAGAATTCAAGCAAACCGTTTTCCGAACTTACCGACAGGACCAATCGAGATATCTTTGGATGTCGCAAAGAAAGAATAGATCATGACTAGATACGATCAAGGCTACCTTATGAGCTCAAGGACGAGGACTTCGTAAGAAAAAGCGAACTTACCTCCGACGAAAGCTGAGTAGAGTCCGAATTCAGGATTGAGTGTAGCGATCTTGGCATAGCTCATTGACTGAGGAACTGAAACGGTCGAAAACAGGCGAAACGAGACGTGGTCAGCGCAAAACGATAAAAGAGCAAGTTTCTCGAAACAGTTTCGAAATGGTCTTCCGACGGCCTCTAGACAGTTGTCGACAGTCTATAGACGGATGTAGAGCGGGGTACAAGGGACAGGCGAGAGCAACAAATTGCAGTACTTACCTAAAACTAAACCGACAGTCAAACCTGCGATCAAATCTCCCAGCCACCACTCTCTGCGCCAAGGATAATGTCCGATCCACTGTTCATATTGAGAACAGGAGAGCCATGAAGAACAGAAGTAAGTTGACGGATGCAAGAAATGAAAATTCGCGCGAAATTCAAAACTCACATCGACTATCGGGAAAAGAGAGTGAAAATAGCTTCCAGTCGCGTTCACTACATTCCCACTGAAGGTCCTCCTAATAGTATCTGTCACTGAAGCCGCTTCCACCACCTGAGGATCGTACCCGATCCAGTCTTTGAACCGATTCTTCGTTGATTCGAACTTCTGTCGTTCGGGTCTGTCTGTAGACGCTTCCTTCGCTTCTGGCATCGAGTCCAGCTCGGTTTGAGGGGCCATCGGATTGATGTAAAAAGGTGAAGACTTCGGCTTATGTAATTCTAGGGGAATGAGCTAATTGATGCGAGGGACGGTGCGCTATCTGCGGAGTGAGTAGTACAGAGACGTGGGCGGAGACCGTTGGAAGCTTGAGATGCTGAAGAGCTGTAAGAGTCGTATAGAAAGTACAGAGTGAAGTAGAAGTTGAGTTGTAAGCCAAAAAAAGATCGGAGCGAAGGAATGTCGTGATTCCGCAGCAGCTTCTCTCTCCAGGTAATTACAACTCCAGCACTGTGAGATCGAACTTGGACCACAAACTTGTACAAAGGGTGCACACCTTCCAAGAAATTCTGTTGAAGCGGCAGTAATTTTCCGAAACGAAATCGGTGATTCGCGAAGAGGGTCTGATTCATTCAACTCCTTCTCGCCCACTACTCAGCGACCTCTTTACAGTTCCATTCGTGAGAGACTAGTACTCACGTGGCAGAGGAGATGCCTTCCGCTACGATAGAGAATGGAGCGTCAACTTCATCAAACAGTCAACAACTGTAAGTCTTTCATCGCTCTCACAGTATCTACGGTCTACAGCTTATCAGTATCGGTGTGCTATATAGAACATGGTCAGCTGCCTTGAGCTTACTCGAGCAATCGACACCTTCTACACCTCTCTCGAGTTTCCTCTCTTCCAACCTCTCTCAACTGAGAGATCCAGCCAACCCGTTCCCTTCGACAAGTACTACAACTACCGCTCTCACTACAACAAAACAACAACTGAGCAAGTTCGAAGAAGCAGCAGCAGCTGAAGTCGGAGAAAGGTTCACGGTCGCGAAAACAACAGCAGAGACAGCAGTCAAAGTCTGCACGAGGCGAGGGAAGAAGGAAGGGCACCGGATAAGTGAAGAGGAATGGGAAAGAATTACTGCATGGATGTTTGAGGAGAGAATGTCGATTATCGGCGTCGCTTCACTACTCCTCCGAATTCGTCAGTTGCGACCACCCATTCTCTTTCCCTTCGCGCTCGCTGACTTGCTCTCTCTATTCCAGTCGACGACGGAGAAGACCATCCTTGTTATTCTCTAGCAGCAGAACACAGCTCTTCGCTCCTATCTTCGACTTTCGCATCCTCCATCTTATCTTCTCTTGGCAAGCGCACCTCCAAACCTCTCCCGGTACAAGTCAGAAGGTCGACGAATATCTCAAGGTATTGGGCAACACAACTCGTTCTCGAACAGAAAGCACTCCTCGAATTACTCTTCCTCGTTTACTATTTTCCCGATTTCAAACTAGAAGGAAAAGACATCGTCTCAGTCTTCGATACAGTGCTCAAGACTAGGTGGGGGACTCAGCAAGAGCTAGTTGGGTACATGGACACGGAAACGCAGGAAACTGTCAAAGAGTTGGGTCACCTTTACACGATTCTCGCCGTCGAAGTCCTCAACCTCGAAGTTCTCATGGAACGCTCAGAATCACCTCATCCGATACCGTCACCTGGAGAACCTGCCCTTCCCGCGTCTTCACCTTTCCACCCCTCCACTCTCGCTTCTCTCACTTCAATCGTTGAATCGCTCGTTCAATTAGACGGAGAAAGGTCGAGTCCAATCTTGTTAGGATGGGCGTTCGTGACTTCGAGGGTTACAGAGTCGTTGATGGATCGAGGAGTACCGAATGAGTACCACGATTTCGCTCAATCGTCGCTCAAAGTCGAAACTGGTTCAGGAGGATCAAACTCTCAACAGCCTCTCTTTCAACTCTACGCATCACACGCCCTATCTCCCTCTTCCTCCCTCTTCCCTACTTTGCTTTCCTCTCTCGAGTCGTCCCTCTTCGGCTACTCTCGAGCCTCCAACTCCTACTCCTCCTCAGCAAGTTCAGACCCAAACACGATCGGCTACCTCTCTGTCCTTCGAGGACTCGTTCTCACTGTCCCTCATCTCGTCCGCCTTCCCTTCCTCGGCGAATCTCAGCTCGCAGGATTGTTCGAAACTTTCGCGACAATCTACGCCAATCCTTCTTCGACAATCCTCTGCACTCAGGTCTGGCGAGTTCTCGACGCACAGCAAGAAATCAGTACAATGTTGGATGAGAGTGCACAATCCGAGGCAGAGAAGGAGATTATCGAACTCGCCAGGTCGAGGTTCCCCGTACAATTCGGTCCCTTTATCCGACTCGTTCGAGCACTGTCGTCTGGAGTCTCTTCGCTTCTCGACATCGATCCCTTCCAAGCAAGTAACAGTGATGAAGAGCAACTAGCCGCCCAGGGCGCCCGAACTGCTTTCGACTACCTCTCGACTCTCCCAACTCTTACCCACCTCCTTCCCTCCGGACCTTCTCCTCTCCCTTACGAGTCTCTCTCTTATCCCGATCCAGAAACTGGATATTCATTAAGATGTACTCAAGCTATCAAGGTCTCGCCAAGTCTCTCAATCAAGGCAGGAACGATGGGAAGATTAGTTTCGCCTCCTGGATCGAAACCAGTCGTCGTATCTTGGGATCTCCCAGCCGGTTGGAGTAGTTGGCAGTTAATCGGAGACTTCATCATAGCGTACGCTGGTCTAGGAGGAAGTAGAAAGAAAGGAAACGATGTGTTTGGGAGTGGACGTTCGAACGATGATTTGCCGGTAGAATGGGAGGATGAGTCGGAGAAGGAAAGAGATCTCGTTTCGGCTCTAGACCTCCTCAGGTTGACGCTTCGATGCGATCCTTCACTTGGAACAGTCATCATCGAGCACCTCGACGTATCGGGACGAAACGGACCAAGACCGGATCTCGTCGAAGCGTTGTTCAAGATTCTCGACCGATCACTCGCACTCCGGACTATGCCGACCAATTTGATCAGCTCTCTCGTCGAACTCATCGCTGCACTCCTACCTTCCGTCCCCGGTGTCGTCTGGACCTTCCTCCGCGCTTCTCCTCAGCTCTTCCAAACTTCTTCGACCTCGAGAGCGACGTCTCGCTTCCAAAGCACCAGCTCCCATTCGAACATTCTCGCCGCTGAAAAGGTCGCTGGGCAGTATCCTGTGACCCTCTCCCTTCTCACCCTCGTTCACTCTCTCGTTCTCGAATCGCAAGTCGCCTCAAGGGTCGTCTCGTCGGAGTATCGAACAATCAAGCAAGGAGTTCTCGTACGGGCTCTCAACTGGGTCAAGGATGAGATTTGGAGTTGTTACAGTTCGTGGAAGTTCAGTGGATTGGGTCAAAAATTCGAGTTGGCGAAAAAGATTGTCGATATTTTCGATTTGGTCATCGAGGAAGGAGAACTAGAGGACGGAGTTACAAAAGGTACCTTCAGCGCACCCGTCAAAGTTGTCACCGATGCTTTCCTCTCCAACACCTCGTCAAGTGGAATCTCGCAACTCGCACCACTTCTCACAACTTTCACTCTCGGCTCATCTACTATCGAAGCTCTTCATCGAGCTGGGCGTTACCACGACGCGATGGTACTCGAAGATCTCGTCGAATCGAGCCTGCGACTCACCCTTCAACTCCTTCGTCTTCGTTCCCACATTCGGGATTCGTCGATCTCGCTACTCGAGAAAATTCTCCTCACTCAGCACTCGTCCATCAATCTCTCACTTTATTCTTCCTTCTCACCCTCTTCATCTTCATTCGCCGACTCTGCAGCTTCTCGTCAACGACCAGAACTCCTTGAATCAATTCTCTCTTTTGTCGTCTCCCCTCTATCGAATACAATCGCCATTCAAGCAGCAAAAGTCTCGACTCTCCTCTGTGTGCTCACGGGCTCCCAATCTGCTCAAGATCGAACGGGTCTGATCGCTTTGCTGGGAGGAAGTGAGCGAGCGAGGGAAATCTTCGTTTCGTTACTATCGACAGCAGGAGATTCTGGAGGAGTTCTCGAAGTTCATATCGCAGTTTGGGATCTGGTTCGTTCTTTTTCCCTCCATCTCTTTGGGTTTTTGAGCAGCTAACCAACTCGAGTTCATCATGATTAGCTCTCGGCAATCGTCGATTCTCAGCCAGGACTCTCAACTCTCCTCGTCACAGGACGACAGTTCCCTGCCTTCGGACTGTCCACTGCTAGTTCCGATGACAAAGGTAAAGGCAAAGAAGACACTCAGTCTCTCCTCAAGTCAATCTCGTTCCCTGCCAGCAAACCTCTCTCGAAAACGGCATTCGACATCGTTCTCGAAACTCTCGGATCTTGGCGCGGCAACTGGAAAGAACAACCGACACTTCTCGCAGCTATCCTTCGATTCCTCGACTTCGTTTGGCAGCACCTACCGACTTATGGAAGCGCGATAGAGGAACTCCGAACACAGAAAACACTTTGGCAGCAATTAGTCGACATCGCTTTCGAGGAGATAGGACCCGAGCCGATCGAGGAGGACGAGGTTGAACCGTACTGTCATCGTCTCATGGCCAAGTCGCACGCTCTGCGAGTAGTAACTCTCGATGTAGAGTTCGCACTTGAGAAGAACGGCGCCAAAGCACAAGATTCGATCAGTTTCGCGACCTTCATTGCTTCTCTCCGGGACAAGACGAAACTCCTCTCTTCTCTCACCTCGGCAATCTCCTCCTCCTCTGATCCGGAACTCCACAACGAAGTTCACGAGCTCATTCAATCTTCTTTCCCGGATCTCGACCTCAACTCTCTTCGCTATCCTCCGCCGTGTCACCCTCTCGATCAATCTCGCACAAGTGGTCCCTCTTACATCTACTCCCTCGCACTCCTTCGAAGGTACCTGGACGGATTCCTGGCGAATCAAGGCGAGGCCGAAGGAGACAGCTCGATGATTGGACACGAAACTTTCTCGGACATCGTCGAGCACACAGCGAAACTAAATTGCAACTTTTCTCTCCTCGAAGCTCAGAATCTTGGTACGACAAGTTGGAGGCAATCGCTCGAAACGCTCTTACCGTTGTTGAGGAAAGATTCGGCAGTTCAGTCAACCTTCGTCGGAGTGGTGGTGGATATCGCAAAGCAAATCGGACAGGAGGACCGAGGAGGACAAATCATGCAGTCACATCATTCGCAGCGTCTCGAAATTCTCCTCTCCCTCATCGAGGTTGTCCATGCCTCTTCGACGCCGGAAACGAAATCGACTCTTGTCGCACTCGTTGGGGAAGTTGGCTCGATCTTCTCCAACACGACACTCGACGTCCTCGACTCTGTCTCTCGTCGGACTTCACCTCCCTTCCATTCCACTCTCTTCCGGATCTCCTTCTTCCTCGCGAAACAGCTCAACTCGCAGTTCTCGACTTCCTCCTCCTCTCAAAACCTCTCCCCCGCAGCGAAGCCTCGACTGTTGAGTGAAATCTCGACAATACTCCGTATCCTCCTCTCCTCCATTCGAGAACTCTTCCTCCTCGCTCGCAGTCAGAAATCACCCGACCTCGAGCAAGATCTCTCGCTGTGTATCGCTGCCCTCTCTCAAATTCTCAACTCCCCCTTCGCGCCGTCTCCTGCACTATGGCTCGCCCACTGCCATTCACTCGACCTCTTCCGATCAGGTTTCGAAGTCTTCGTCACTATGGATCAACTCGAGTCAGGTCGACCGATTTACTCTCAGCTCGTTCTCGATTTCTGCCTCCTTGTCGCCAACTCATCACCTCAGGCCGCCGAGCAGCTCGCTCTCGATGGAGTCATGACCGCTTTGACGAACAACGCTCTTACCGACTCGGCTGAATCTGGATCAATCACTACATTCTCCCTCGTCGACGGATCTCAAACTCCTCAACATCGCATCTGGACCTCTATGCTCGCACTCGTCGTCGCTCTCGTGTCAGTACTCGGAGAATCAACTCGGTTCGTCGAGCAAGACGTAACTGGGTTTGTTCGATTGTATGGCGCTCAAATCGCTCGAGCGACAGGTTGGACCTCAGACACGACGATCACCGCAGCCGGATTGGAAGAACTTTCGCTCGTAGTAGCTCTGCTACATGCGTTGTCGAGATTGAGTTCGAGGGGATCAGGAGGAGGATCTTCTTCACTCGCATCGACCGTCGCAGCAGGCTTCGTTGAACAAAGTCTCTACCTCCTCCAACATCTCGTTTACGCCCTTCTTCACCCGAACCATCTCTCGTCTCTCATCGAAGGGACGTCTCCCGAGGAGCGATCGTTTATCGAAAAGGAGGCAAACGAGACGGAACCGAGCAAGAAACCTGTCACTCAATCCGTTACTCTAGCGGTCCTCCAGCTCGCAAGGGACGTAACAACAGCGATGGTTGAGTTCTCGGACGCTTGGAGAACACTGACAAGAGAACCGACTGAATGGAGGTCTGAAACAGCTTTCGTTTTACCGGTGAGTTTCATCTCCTTCTGACTTTTCTCCAGTTTAACACGCTGACGATGCGACGTTCACAGACCGCAACTGTCACTTCCGGAGACAAGTCTTCAATTGGGACACTCCTCGACCTCGTCTCTCACTGCACCGATCTTCTCAACGAATCTCCTGCCTCTTCGACAGATTCTCAACCTACACCGACAATCTTCTCGACTTTCCCTTCCCTACCTCTTTACTCTTCGAAGAACCTACGAATCACTGCGACAGAAACTATCGAAGCATCTCTCCTACTCGCAACTACTCAAGTTGGATTATACGGCAAAATCGGAGCTGGACCTCAACAAGGGCAACGAGGAGCTGCTTTTGCCAGGACTCTTGGCGAGTTGGGAACGGATTTGACTGAATCAATTGACAAGGCGATCTCATGTACAGATGGAGGAAACAAGGTGGGAGAAAAGGGATGGCTGTTACAACTTTTGAAGAACAAGATTACGAGCTGGCAATGAGTTGTCATCCTCTGATGCAAGTCGTATTATATTTAGTTCCCTGGCCGGTTTCGAGAGGACAAAAGTAGCAGAGAAGAGTCCGGAAAGCTATCTTGGTCGAAATGAGAAGGCAACAGAGCTTTGATTTTGCACGTTCTTCTTCTCTCTCTCTGTTTCCTCGTGGTGAGGCGGCAAGAACATCCGTTAGCGCATTTTTGTATCCAACACTAGCGTAATCCAGCGATAACCGCGGTGAGTCTTTCAAAAGGAGCATCGATAAAGCTCGCTGAAACTGCTCGACGACATCGCATCCTCTCACTGCTGTACTGTCGACAGAAATAGATCACAAACGAAGATCGCGAGAGGTCTAATTGTGGGCGTCAGTCGAGAAACAGGCGATTCTATACAGATTTCGAGTACAGTAACGATTTGAGTTTCAGCTTGCTTGCGAAATTTTTTCCAACTTTTTCAAACGATTCCACCTCGAGGTTTCGTCACTTCCTTGAGCATCGTCGACATGCGAACAACTTCGTTTCGCAGTGCTCCTCGAATAGAAACCGAGAGAGAAAAGTTTCGGACAGAGTGTGAATGGCCAATGAGAAGCCAGCTAAATCAGTTTAGAATACCGGAGAGGCTGTGTCGATGAGCTTTATTTGCGCGTAGAAGGCTACAGAAAGGCGAGAAGAACAGTCGGATACAGGAATTTTGAATTTGATTTCCCTTTCAAGTTTGTTGATCGAAGTCGGACTCATTTCGCCTCGACTTCAGAATCTCTAGAAAGCTGCGCGTTCGATGGCTGACGGCTCTTCCTTCCTTCCATCACTCGTCTTTGCTGTATTCTTCACCCTCGGAAACCCTGAGAAAGACGAGAAGAGATGCATCTCCCGACTTTCGTAACTACATTTGCTCTCCTTCTTCCTCAAGCTTTCGCTGCTCTCAGCTCCTCGCAGCTCACTTCAGTTTTTCCCGGGGCCACGAACGGTTCTCTATCTGGTTCGAGTAAAACTGTCAACGACCTCGCCGTGACGGTCGTGACAAACTCTAGTGAGCTCTTTTTCTCGAGGTTTCCGAACGACTTCGACTTTTGAGTCTGACCGATGCTCGTTCCTCCTTACTAGCCCACGCTCTTTGGCATGTCAATTCGACTAACTATGCAGTGGAGAAGACTGGCTGGCTTGCGATCGGATTGGGAACCGTGAGTTGATTGAACTTTCAATCAAGCTCACGAATTCGAAAAAGCTCACTCTTCTTGACATCACAGAAAATGTCAAACAGTGATTACTTGATCGGCTGGGCGATGGTATCTGGCTCGAGCGTGAACTGGGTGCTGTCGCATCGGCTACCGAATGGAGGTCACAATACTCCTCAAATGGCTTCGACGACCGGTTCGACTCAAACTACCGATTTCTTCCATATCGTCCCCGAGCTTTCGACATCGACGACGGGTTCACCCTTCACGACTCTTGCTTGGCTACGAGAGCTTCAGGTAAGTTCTCTCAACTCTCACCCGAGCGAATTGATTCCTCTTACTTTCGAAACTGATCCTCCTGATCTTTTATTCCCAGCCTCCATCAAACTATCCTACCTCGTCCGCTGTCTCTAATGCTGCAGTCGATCGTACCTCCACCAACCTTCGTATGATCTACGCCTCCGCTTCGAAGGATCCAGCGTCGACGAACGAAGCGTCTGACGTTGCGCAACACAATCGACCCTACGGAAGTTTCTCGCAAGATATCTCTCAGCCCATCAATTTGGCAGCTTCGACACCTTTCGGAGAAAGTGGAACTGGAAAGTCGGCAAACGGTGGATGGACGAAACGAGACAAAGTTTTGATCGCTCACGGTGAGTATTCTCTCCTCCTTTATCCTGCATCGTTCTCGTTCGCCTGGTGAACTCTCGTGCTGACTTCTTCTACTCTCGTAGCTGCGATCGGAGGAGTCGGAGCTGTCATCTTTGTTCCCGCCGGAGTTCTTCTCGCGAGACTCGGTCGATCTGGAACTTGGTTCCCCTGGCACAGAGCTATACAATTCTTCTCAGCAGCTCTCATCATTGTCTCCGCGATCATCGGTATCACGCAGACGGATGGAGGCCATTTCGAGGATGACCACACGCGGTAAGCTTGATTCCGTCTTACTCTAGCTAAACTGAAATTTACCGTCTCCCCTTCCACAGGCTCGGTCTCATCGTCTTGATCCTCTTTGTCCTTCAACCTGCGCTCGGAGTTTTCGCTCACTGGACCAAAGGAGGAGCTCCTCTCACCTCTGCTCACCCTTCCTTCTCTCGACCCTTCCCTTCGATCGTTCGAATCGTCCATATCCTTCTCGGTATCATCGTTACAGGACTGGCTTACGCTCAAGTCGCTTCTGGATTCGACGAGTGGCAAAGCTCTTCCGATGCGCAAACTTCGGTTCCCCTCGCCGTCAAGGTAGTTTTCTGGATTCTACTCGTTCTCGCCGTCGTTCTCTACCTCGCAGGATGGGTATGGGGCGTAGTCAGAGGAAAGAAGATTTCTAGAACTAGCAGTGAAGAAACGGTCAACCAGCGAGATGGTTCCTACCTCATGACTGATCAAAGCAAGCACAACAACAAGTTTTGAAAACAATTTCTCAGTTCCTTTCTCTTCGTTGACTCTGTTTCACTATACATCAACTCGTTTCGCAGTTTAGATAATTTCCCCTCTTCTTGCTATACTCGTGACTTAGAATCTCCCCCCTATACGTACCTTGTTGTTCTCTTCCTACAATTCAATTCAATTAGCTATCTTCCGATCTGTCTCCTGCGAATCAGCAATCGCAAGATTCTAGTTGATTTCACTTCGCAGACATCCATGTTGCGGCGTTCAGCTTCTGGGAATGTGCGGAATCTTGAATAGTTAAATGAGAATCGACTCATCATCTCCAAAGTCTACCGTTGTACAACAGCCCATTTTCCTTCTCTTATTTTCGTTCTCCCTTCTTTCGTCAATCCCATTCCTACTAGTCGTTTACCTCTCGCCTGCATGAATTCTAGTGCCCAACCACCTTGACTAACTGCCCAAACGAGAGTCGAAGCGTAAAAGAAATTGGCGTTCCCTGAACCAGAGTAGAGCCAGAGGTGATGGAAGGTCGGGAGGAGGAAGAGTGCGTAGAGTGGGAGAAGAGTGTGGAAAAGGGGAGAGGAAACATCTAAATTTAGGAATGGAGAGGAATCGATTAGTTTTCAGGCGAACGAAGCTGCAAAATTTCGGTGTTGAAGAAGACTTACAAGGTAGTAGCTCGCTATAACAAGCGAGGAGAACGTGCCAAAGAGCGTAGTCTCCGAGAGTAGGATAGCTTTTCAGTAGTGTAGAGCTGCCTACTAATAGGACGATCGCGAAAAGCGCATCCTTTCTATTCGAATGAGTTATAGGTATGTTAGCCGGTGTAGAGAATCGAGCTTGATCTGCGAAGGAATGACAGCCTTTGAAATACTTGAGAAGAAAGAGAAACTAACCGATAGAAGTAGGTTACTGGGGCAACATAGATTAGAGGATGTAGTGCGAAAACGACGAGGAAGAAGGATCGGAAGTGATCAAACATCTCGATGAAGAAATACCAGGCGAGTCCAATGTTTGGTGTCAAATCTGGGATTTTCAATCTACAATTCACGAGGGTTAGTTCTCCCTTCTCGAAATGGCAGATGGGAGGATTGTGAGCCTTTCAACGTACATGAGACCGTAAACACTAGATAGGAAATCCCAACTACCCGTGAACCATCGACTAGCGAAAAGGAGAATCGCTTGATGCACTCCGAAAGCGAGAATACCTCTAGCGGCGTCGATTGTGAGGGTTCTTCTCGAGCTTGTTTGGGCTTGCATACGGTTGGCGAGGAGAATGACAGGAGGAAGGAGTAGGAGGGGATGTAGTGAAAGATGAGTTGCGAAAGAGAGGAGGAAAACGGCAGAAAGGAGAGAGCCTGCAGTCAAAGTCAAAGTGGTCAGTCGGGATTTCTCGATAGTATTGAAGATTTTCCGCTTACCTGAGACAGCTGATTCCAACGAGAGGGCAAGGAAGAGGTTCGAGAAGACGACACTTGATCGTGCGAGAGTAGTCGCGATAGCGAAAGGATGCAGTAGATAACTGCGAGAGGGACAGTGTGAACTCAGTTGGTGTCTCTGATCACGGTGTGGTCTACCTGACTACTCACAGAGTTGCTATTCTCGAACCAGACCAGCGTTTCTCTCCTTCATCTTCGAGCAGCTTCCCTCGTTGACGTTTCTCCGCTACTCTCGCTACTGCCCAAGCTATCCCTACATCTGCTATTGTCCATAAAGCGAAACTGAGCCATTCCGGGCAGGTTGTCGAGTCTGTGAGAGGTCCGACGAGGGCGAGGAGGAGAGGAGGAGCGTGGAAGGAACCAGCGGCGTAAGGGTTCAAGTCGAGTTGCGTGAGCAAGTTGTAACCTTCTCGTACTGTAAGGGAAGAGCTCGGATCAGCAGCCTAGACTCGTGGTAGCGAGAAAGATGTAGAGGTTGAACTGACGGCGTTGCCAAGATGAGAGAGGTGTCGTGAGCTCATTTCGATGGGTCAGGAGTGCCGGTAGAGGAGTATAGGTGAGTGCTGTCCGAATTGCAACTCCCTGCACGAGCGAAAGAGTGAGACCCGGCATCTCGCTCGGAACAAACTGACCAAAGTTTACCCGACTACTCTTTGGCTCCTTACCTCTGATACACTCCGACTAGTTGCAACTATGGCACCTTACGGAACACTCACCCCTTTTGCAGAACCAGCCTTCTATCGAGTAAGTCTCTCACCTCTCCTTTCCCCTCGCTTTCACTCCCCACTTACTCGGCTCTCTCTCTCTTTCAGGACTTGCCGTCTCCTTACTACAAAGAGTCTCACTACAAGCTACGTGAAGCTATCAGAAACTGGGTCACAGAGAACATCCTCGACGTCGCTTACGAATGGGAAGAAGAAACGAAAGTCGTCGACCCGAAAGTTTATCAGAAAATGGCAGACGACGGTATCGTAACCGTACTCGCTTTCGGTTCAAAGATTCCCAAGAAATGGGCGAAACCTGATGGTACCGTCTTTGGAGGAGTCAAGGTTGAAGAATGGGATGGATTGTGAGTTTCTCCACTAATTTTCGAAAAAAACGAAAGTTTACCCTTTTCTTCTTCCGAAAAGCCACGATTCGATTATGATCCAAGAGATGCATCGTAACGGATCTTTGGGTGTCGGTCAGGGATTGGCTGGGGGTTTACAGATCGGTGAGCTCTGAGGATTGGTGAGCTCTGAGCTCTCTGAGCTCGAGTTTACTTTCTTCAGTTCTTTTCGCTCGGCTTCTCACCGACTGCATTGAGCACTCTTGGCTGACGCATCCTCCACACATACGCTCTCAGGATGTCCTCCCGTCTATCACTTTGGCAGTCAAGAGCTTCAAGATCGAGTTCTACCTGAAATCTTTTCGGGAAAGAAACGAATCTGTTTGGCGATTACGGAACCTGAAGCTGGATCCGACGTCAAGAATCTGTCGACTTCTGCAGTCTTGAGTGAAGATGGTAAACAGTGAGCCGCTTCCTTCTCTGCAGTATAGTTCGAGGGTCATGAGCTAATCACCTTTCGTGCGGCGACTCAGTTTCATCGTAAAGTAAGAACAACGCTCTCTTCCAACATTGCTCCCTTCACGTAGCAGCCTCACTGACGTTTGAACTATCTCTAGTGGCGTCAAGAAGTGGATTACCGTGAGCTCGATTACCTTTGCTTCTCGATTCAAGCTGACTTTTTTCTTTCTCAATTCCCCTCATACATCTCCCGCTCTCCTACCTCGCCATCTCGACATCTCGCCACACCGAACTTCAAACGAGACAGAACGGTATCTACTCCGATTACTTTACGACTGCAGTTCGAACTTCTGGAAAAGCTGGAGACATGAACGGCATTTCGTTCCTACTCATTCCGAAGACGGAGGGCGTTACCTGCCGTCGTATGAATATGTCTGGTCAACTCTGTGCAGGAACTACCTATCTCACATTCGAGGTAAGTCTGTCTCCACGAGAAGTTAGCTTTCCCACTGACGAAAGTTTTTCGATTTTTTCTTTTCAGGATGTCAAAGTTCCGGTTGAGAACTTGCTTGGCAAAAAAGATGAAGGATTCAAACTCATCATGAACAACTTCCTTCACGAACGTCTCATGATCGTTCTCGTCGCGCAGAGTCTCGCTCGAGTTGCGATCGAAGATGCGATGAATTACGCTCACAAACGCAAAGTGTTTGGAAAACGCTTGATCGACTCTGAGGTGATTCGCAACAAGGTAGGTTTCCTCCATCTATACTCTTCTACTCAGACAAACTGACTGTCGATTCGTATTGCTGTCAGTTTGCGCACATGGCAAGAGTCGTCGAATCGCAACAAGCTTGGATCGAAGTGAGTCTCTTTTCCGTTTGTTGTTTGAACGTCGACCTGATTTTCTTCGTCTCGTACAGTCTATCATCTACATGCTCAACAATCTACCCCTTGACGAAGCGAACAAACGACTCGGTGGAACTACAGCACTCTTGAAGGCGAATGCTTCGATTACGCTCGAATTGGTCGCTCGAGAAGCCGTTCAAGTTCTCGGAGGAATCGCTCACACGAGGGGTGGTGTCGGAGAGCGTATTGAACGAATCAGGAGAGACGTCAAGGGTGTTGCGATTCCAGGAGTGAGTTTCTTTCGGAGGGTGGAGGTTTCCTCTCTTCTTTCATGATCTTTATCAAGGACAATCGCTGACGTTTTACTTGTACTTCTCGCGGATTTAAGGGATCCGAGGAGATCATGCTCGACAACGGAATTCGTCAAGAAATTCGTTTGGCGCTCGGATTGGGAGCTAAATTCTGAGAGGGTCTCTCTTTCCAGTATTTTGTGTATCGGGGTATGTTTTCGTGCCAATCTGTAACAATGTAATCAGGAGAGGAAAGTACCTAGCTGTCGCCGTTCCGTGGAGTCGAGAGTGTGAATCGCTCGTTCCCCTCTTCTCGTGCCCTCTCCTCTCCCGCTCATTCCCTCTCTTCTTTCTCGTCTCACACGTCTTCAGCAAGGCTGTGAGTGCTCCAGCACTTCTTCTGAGTCTAGCAGTAAGTCTCGCTCTCTCTCTCTCGGTCTCACTTGTGTTGCTGACCGATTTGTTTTGTTCAGTACCGAGTTGCCGAGTCTCTCGTCCCACAAGCTCGTGAGGCACGAAACAGATTATCTAGCACTTGTATCGAGTGCTAGTACCTAGCTGACCACTGTCGAGTGCACTTAGAACTCTGTCTCGCAATGCAATCGCCGTACTCCTCTCGTCTTCTCGCACAACAACAATACCGCTCTCAAATCGGTCGTCGACCTCCCTTTTATCCACTCAAAGCTTCAACTCACATAGATGATCCAACTATCACTCTCGAGAATCTCGAACTGGGCGACGCTCCCACGATTTCGATGTACAGAACTCCCGAAGGTATCGCAGCTGGAGGAATACGAGCTTGGAACGAAGCGCACGAAGCTATTACTCGCTGGTTCCTCGATCCTGCCTCGCCAGTCCTAGTCGATTCACGTTTCCCTGATCAGCACGCACCGGTTCACCTTTCCGAAATGGCTTTCGCTGCTCGAATGCGATGTCGTGAGGAGAACGAATCTCGGGCTGAAGCTCTAGCAACCTTCCTCAACAACGATTCAGACTTCCCAAAGAAATGTCTCGAGCCCTGGAAACGACTTTCGGAATCTCAGCAAGAAGAACTCGTTCTCTCAGTTCTCGAATCGATGGAGCCCCCTCAACATGTCGAGATCACTGAAAGTACTACCTACGGCAAGAATCGAAAGCTCGTTCCAGAACTCGAACTATCCAAACTCTGTGAAAGAGGAGGAGAAGGACTGGTCGACTTCCTCAAACTCGTCGCTCTCCACACTCTCGATCCTGTCGCTCTCTCCTCGCATCCGATTCCAAACGAAGCTATCTTCAAGAAGTTCGGAGTCCCTTCTTCCGAAATGGCCCCTATGAACAAGTCTGATCGAGCCTTTCAAGACGAATACATGCTCATGAGAAATTTTCTGATTTTAGTTTTTGTCCAAAAGATTCTTTACAAATTGGTCAGTCTCCGAGTTTTCATTTCATCTTGGCGTTACAGATACACTGACAGGTTGGCGAGAGTAGAGCGGTCGACTGATTGGTACTATCATTCGAGGCACTTCTTCTTACGAATCCGAAATTACTCGTTCAAACTTGCCGTCGCTTGCGGACAACTTTGCTCAAGGTACTCCCAACAAGAAGCTTAGAGCAGATTTCCAAAATTTATCGGAGGAGAAATGCTCAGCTTGTCATGCTACAGGTAAAACAGTTCTCTTTTCTTCCTTCTCTTTTGATCGGAATCTGAGCTCATAATTGTTTCCTCATGATTCAGCGAAAGAACTCGGAATCAAAGCCCTCATGTATTGTCAACGTTGTAAACAGCTTGATCGAATTCAGCCGTACTGCTCGCGGTTGGTCAATCTGCAAACAACCTAGTGCTGAAAGATGATGAAAACTTACTCGCAACGGTCGTTTTTTTGTTCAGTGTCTGTCAAACGGCGGATTGGCAAGGGCATAAGATACTTGGTCATTGTGGTTCCAAGCTCAGCAGTTTCATTTCAGTTCCTGTCATCACCTCTTCACCTTTCACTCCCGATTATCCTGCAGAGTATCCCGATCGACGCAGCACTCTCACGCAACTCGACAAGAATCCTCTTGCTCTTTGGACCTTCAAGGTCAACGCAGGACTTGTCCCGAAAGTTCAGCTACCTCCTGAAGCGACTGGATACGTCAATGTCAGACTCGATCGACCTTGCGAACCTCTTCCAGAACAACGAATGCTTCAAGGTATCCGAGAAATCGCCTACGACGCTCTACGAAATGGAACTCAATCTTCGATCGACATCTTAGCCTTCGTTCTGGTTCGCTCACAGAACCAAGTGATGCAAGAGCTCTCGACAATTCCTGACTTGGATCCTAACAAGATGCCGGATGTTCCGATTACGCAAGCAAAAGAAGCTACCTTCCGTTCTCTCTTTGGTCTCGAAGAAGAGGCGAAGTGGGAAGCTGCTCTCGCTCGAGGAGCTGTCGAGATCGAGAAACCTGGAAGGGAGATTGCGAAGGAATATCATCTCTTCCAAAACAAGTGCTAGTGAGTTCGCAATTTCTTTCCCCTTCTGAGGTGTTGAGGCTTAGATGTTCTCTCTTTCCGTAGTCATTCGCACATGTTAGATCTCTGCGCAGGAAGCAAGCCAGGAACTCCTCAAGTAGCTCGAGATTTTATGAAAGCTGTCTTTATGGCAATGTTGAAAGAGCAGTCAGTCTGCATTCTCCTTTCCTTTCACTGCTGCGAAGCAACAGCTGATAACTTGAAACGTTGACGCTTGCTAGGTGTGGGTTCTCGGACAAAGACATCGGAAAAGCTTTCCAAAAAGTCGATGGCGAAGCTCTCTCGAAAGCAATGGAGGAAACCTCTCTCGTTGACGAACCCGAAGGAGGAGGAGGTGCAGCTCGTAACACAGAAGATACTGGAGACCGGGAAGCTACGGCTGAAGTTGGCGAATCAGAAGGAGAAGTCAAGAAGAAGTCAAAAAAGAACAAGAAGAAAAAGTCGAAGAAATAAATTGTCTCGTCATGTTTACACTCCTCTCCCCGTTCTGTGCCTGCAAATAGCCTGTCCAATGTCTGTGGAACTCTTCTGTGAGCTCACCTTAAGACTGCGAACGAGTGAACTTCATCAAGAGAAATCTCGCGTTCGAAAATTAGAAATCGCTCTTGCTCAATATCCGAAGCTCAACAAGAGCTAATTACAGAGTAGCCCTCGATACAAGATTGAGAATGTAATCGAAGACTGGGAAGTCCTCAGAGCGATTGCGAGAACAAAAAAAAAGCTTGATTACAAAACGGAATACAGTAATCTTGGGAAAGTCAATTTGTATCTGTCAATAATACAACCAAAAAAAATTCAGACAGTTTCTATCAACTTTCTCCTTCACCCTTCTACAACAGCCTCAAATACCAACTCGGGAAGATGAGTGAACCTACGAGCAAGCGTGCGCGCACAGATGCGCCTGTCGACAACCCTTACTTGGCTCACTTGAACGAACCTCATCAAAGAATGACTGGAGGTTCAAATGGAGGATCAGCACCTTTCGATGGCTGGATTCCGCGAAAGATCAATGGCAAACAAGTAGAAGATGCTATGGTACGTCTTCCATCCCTCTCAGAGCTCGTCAGGAGGAATCGAGAAGAGAAGAAAGATCAACTCGATTCTCGACTTTCTCTCGATCAACGAGCTGGATAAAAGACTGCTCGTGCTGACCTGGCTGTTGCTTGTATAGGCTGGAGAGGTTAACCCCTTCACTCTCCGACCTCACTCGAAGAAATACTTTGACATTTTCGAAGTTCGCAAGAAGCTCCCAGTTCATCAACAAATGAGCGAGTTCCTTACAATGTTCAACGAGAGTCAATTTGTTGTACTTTCAGGAGAAACCGGTTCCGGAAAGACTACTCAGTGAGCTCAACTTTCGCTTTTTCTTTTCTTTCGTAGTTCAACATTTTCTATTCGCTAATCTCTCGCCTTCTTCCTCGCAGAATCCCTCAATACGTAGCTTACGCAGATCTACCTCATCTCAAGAGACCGGGACTTCAAGTAGCGTGTACTCAACCTAGGCGAGTAGCAGCGATGAGTGTTGCGAAACGTGTGGCGGACGAAATGGACGTTTCTTTGGGAGAAGAAGTTGGTTACAGTATCCGTTTCGAAGACTGCACAAGTCCCAACACTTTCCTCAAGTATGTTTTATCCCTCTCTAATCTCAATGTTTCGAAAGACTGATCAAACTTGTTGGTTTCTTCGTAGGTACATGACCGATGGTATGCTCTTGCGAGAAGCTATGAACGATCACATGCTTTCAAGATACTCGACTGTCATTCTCGACGAAGCTCACGAACGTACTCTCGCTACCGATATCCTCATGGGTCTCCTCAAAGACATCGCGAAACGTCGTCCGGACCTCAAGATCGTAGTCATGTCTGCTACTCTCGATGCTGCCAAGTTTCAAAACTACTTCTTCGGTGCTCCTCTCCTCAAGGTACCTGGTCGAACTTTCGCTGTCGAAATGTGAGTCTCCATTTCCCTCAAGGTCAAAGGTTTCCGAAACTTATTTCGCTTTTCTCGCAGCTTCTACACTCCCGAACCTGAACCCGATTACCTCGAAGCTGCTATCCGTACCGTACTCATGATCCATCAAGCTGAACCGGAAGGAGATATTCTAGTGTTCCTAACGGGAGAAGAGGAAATCGAAGATGCTTGTCGGAAAATCATGGTCGAAGCGGATCAATTACCTCATCACGTCGGTCCTCTCAAGGCTGTTCCCCTTTACTCTTCCCTCCCTCCTCAGCAACAACAACGCATCTTCGACAAAGCTCCTCCTCCTCGTATCCCCGACGGTCCTCCTGGTCGAAAAGTTGTCATCTCTACCAACATCGCCGAAACCTCGCTCACAATCGATGGAATCGTCTACGTCGTCGATCCTGGATTCTCGAAGCAAAAGATCTACAACCCTCGTATCCGAGTGGAGAGTTTGTTAGTCTCTCCTATTTCGAAGGCGAGTGCCAATCAACGAGCTGGACGTGCTGGACGAACAAGACCTGGAAAGTGTTTCCGACTTTACACCGAATCAGATTTCGTCAAGGAGGTGAGTATCTAGCTCTGTCAAAGACGATGCGAGCAAAGCTGACCCGTTCTATAATCCTTTTCTCCAGCTCGAAGAACAAACTTATCCCGAAATTCTACGATGCAACCTCGCTTCAGTCATCCTTGAACTCAAGAAACTCGGTATCGACGATCTCGTTCACTTCGATTACATGGATCCTCCCGCACCTGAAACTGTCATGCGAGCTCTCGAACTTCTCAACTACCTCGCAGCTTTCGACGACGAAGGAAGTGAGTTTCCGTCTTTCGTTTTTTCTGACACGAATTCAAACCAATCGACGCTGACCTGATCTCGTTTACTAGACCTCACACCTCTCGGAGATATCATGTCTGCCTTCCCTCTCGAACCTCAACTCGCAAAGATGCTCATTGTTTCTCCCGAATTCAAATGCTCAAACGAGATCCTCTCTATTGCCGCCATGCTTTCCGGTACGTCTCTCTCTCATCTTTAATGTGTCGTAACACAGCTGACAATCGCCTCGGATCTCTAGTTCCCAACCCTTACCTCCGACCGAATTCTCAACGCAAAGAAGCGGACGAAGCGAAGGCACAATTCGCTCACCCGGCAGGAGACCATCTCTCGCTTCTCAACTTGTACCATGCGTACAAGGGTAACCCGGACGCGAACTGGTGCTGGAACAACTACGTCTCGTTCAGGGCTATGCAACAAGCCGACAACGTTCGAAATCAATTGAAGAGGAACATGGAGAAACTCGATCTGTAAGCTTTACTTCCCTCTTCTCTCTTCCGTCTAGTCATGATCCCTGACGCCTTCTTTTCAACGAACAGCGATCTCGTTTCAACAGCGTTCGAGGACAAATCATACTATGAGAACATTCAAAAAGCTCTCACTTGCGGTTTCTTCATGCATGTCGCTCACCGAGAAGGAGAGAAGAACTCGTACATGACGATCAAGGATCTACAAGTCGTCGGAGTTCACCCTAGTACCGGTTTAGATCACAACCCTGAATGGGTCATTTACAACGGTGCGTCTTTTCGTCCCCTGGTGTTGCGCTCTCTCGTTCTCAGCTTACACCGTTTTCTCCCTCTCTACAGAATTCGTTCTCACCACTCGCAACTTCATCAGGACTGTCACCGAAGTTCGACCGGAATGGTGAGTTCTCGAATTCTTACGAATTAGATTCTTCCGAGATACTAATCCCTTTCTCCTCTTTTCATAGGCTATGGGAGTTCGGTTCCTCGTATTTCGACCCTACAAACACTCGTGCTTTCCCTGATTGTGAAGCTCGACGAATCTTTGAACGAATCGCTGCTGGAAAATACAAGGGAGGTAAAGATGCTCAACTCGGTTACTCTGGAGGAAAGGCCAAGAGTTCGAGAAAGGAGGGAAAGAAGGATAAGAAGAAGAAGTACTAGATTAGACCTTGTCTCTCAATACATACAGAGCTCATTCGCAACGAGAGTTTCGATTTTTTTGCATTTTCCTCAAAAGAATCGATGGAAAATGAGAGATTCGCAAACTGCCTTGTATTGCTGCAGATTGATAGTGAGAAAGATATGAGTGTCTTTGAATGAGGGGTAATGCAGGTGAATGTCTAAGCGAAAGTTACAGGTCGAGTCCCTTGTCCAGCGAGATCGAAAACGATTCCAGCAACTTTCTGAGCGAGGGCTATTTGATCAGGAAACCGAAAAGAAGTTTAGTTTCGGAGCTCTTCAACGACGATGGAGCAAGGAAGTATGACGACTCACCATCGGCCTTCTCCCTAGTTGCAGCTTCGGCATAAACTCGAACACAATCCTCGGTTCCAGAAGGTCTAACGAAACTTCTACCTTTCTCCGATTCCTTCACCGCTTCATCTACCTGGTCTTGTAAACCTTCAGGAGTGACAACTTTCCTCTCTGCGTCTTTCGTAGTGAACGCGTGTCGATCTTTGACGTAAACTTTGACTAACCGGTTGGGTAAATCTGAATAAGCTGAATCCCATTGAGCGGGAGACCATTGACGGTGCAACAAGACGGTTTCGACTAGTAACATATCGGATAGAGCGTCTCCAACGGTTTGATTGATCACGTCGATGAGAGCTTTCAAATTCGAGAGAGCTTGAGTTTCGGAAGGGTTCGAAGGAGAGTGGGAAGAGATGGTAGAGAGGGAGGAAGGCGAGAAGAGAACGGTACCGTGACCGTTCGCTTCAAAGTAGACACCGATATCGTAGGATGCTGCTGCATGGTGAAGATGTTTAACTCCAGTTGGTACGCAAGTGACTGGTACTCCCTATTTCGCATGCAAATGACCTTAAGTTAGCTTTTGTTCAGACGCGGAGGGGACAAAGATTAGATAGAGAAAGAGAGAATGTGTACGAGGACGTCAGCGAGATAGGTAGTTGAAGCTCCATTCGCGTAAGCAGTTTGAACCACTCCAACCTTGATTCCCTCGAGTCCGGCGTCTTTTACCAAGTCCATGATGAACCCAGCAGTCAAACCAGCAATCTTGTCACCATCCAACAAATGGAACACGTTGTTCTCATCGGAGTAGTAGTAAACGATTCGATCGGCGTCTCCATCGAAAGAACAGAAACGTTGATTAGGGATTAAGTCGACTCCTGGAGGACCTCTCTGTTGAGTTTTGACGAAATCTGCACCACATTGAGAGTTGAGTTGACCAGGGGTAGTGGTGTCATCTTTCGATACGATGAGAGGTAGGATATCGGAAGAGAGGTGGGAACCGAAAGCTTTCAAAACTGGAGCTCCTACTCCGTTGGCGCAGTCGACAGTCAAAGCAGGTAGAAGGTGACGTCCTTTCTGTGAATTCAGTACAGGCAGATTCAGCTCAAATTTCCTGTCCAGACGAAAGATGGATGAGAAAGGAAAAACTCACAGCGAGAATCGTGTAAGCTTTCGCGAGTTTCTGATAGTAACCTTTGATCGTAGGTTCTCCGTAAGCTTCTTCGGTACCTTGAGTGTTGGTACACCTGACGAGGTAATGCAACTGAGGAGTTGACACTAAACCAGCCGAGATTGATTTCGTGTCCATCGCGGTTAAACCATCTTCGAGAGCCCTGACAAGTGAAGGACACGAGGGACGAGTGTCGTGACCGTAGATGACGGTGGCAGGTACCGATAGATCAGTGTTGGTATCTCGAACGATCGTAGCGAGTCTAGTAACGAGTTCTGAATCGGTTGGAGCGTTTGCGAGTTGAGTTGCGAAAGTCTCCCAAGACGAGACTAGCATTTCTCCGTGAGGGTCGACGAGTTTTACTCCGTTGTCCTACCAGTTTGACGTTAACGATCGTCAGCCTCTCGATACTTCGCGAGGAGAGAGAGAGGGGGGTTCTCTCACGCGTTCAGGATTGTGCGAAGCCGTGACCATTACTCCGATAGCCTTTCCACCCAAGTTCTTACTCCTCAAAGCTGCGAGTAGCCCAACTCTGTACAATACACTGTCGAGTACATCTGCACTGAGTAGGGGGAGAGAGAGAAGGGAAATAAGTTGAGCGAATAACACCTGTCAATTGAGAGAAAGAGGAGAGAGAACTCACGTAGTTCTGAATCCTGCAGTACCATAAGTGTAAGTTATAGCTTGAGGTTTAGGATGGGCTACCGATCCAGCTTGAATACCAGTTTGATTGAGTTGCATCTCGGTTGTGTAGAGTGAACAGTTGAGAGCGAAACCTCGCTCGCGTCAATCTTCTTCCTCTCTCACTACATACATACACAGACTCCATCTCACTCCGAAACTCCCGCAATGGCTCCTCCTCAATCAGCTATCCCCGATGATTTCCTCAGTAAGCCTTCAAACCCCTTTCCCTCGACCTTCTCGAACCCCCCGACTCTCTCTACTCGACACAAGCTACCCCACCGTCTCTCTCAAATATACGAGTGCAATGAGCTACGAGTAATCTCGAACCAAGCAGCGTGGGACGGAGAGATGGAGATAAAGTCGGAATCCGATTGATCAAACTCGCCAAACCATCTCTAAATTGGCATGTTCACTCAAGGAGAACTCGGAAGATTAGGCTTGGACAAGGTACACAACTCTGGCAAGGTATCCTGAGGGGAACCGGAGCTGTTACAGTCGATCCAAGTATCTCCAGGAGAATCCGACAATTATCTTACGACTCTCTAGGGAGGGCCGAAATGGGTACAATGCGATGAATAGGCTACCTATCTAGTATACCTGTAGAGGTGTATACGGTTCAGGGTTGGAACGGAACAATATCGATTTCCTCGCATCGAATACTCGAAACTGACGCTTTCCTCGCTCTTTGGCGCACATTAGGTATCAAGGCTGCCCGAGAAGAGAAGATTAGGCAATCATGGATCGGAGTTATGGAGGCCAAGATCGTTCGGGAAGAATTACAAAAATGTTGGAGAACTGAAGGTAAAAACAAAAAGAGCTTTCTCACTTCTTATATCTCTCTCTCTCTCTCTCTCTCGCTAAACTTTCTCGATTTAGGCGTCAACCACTACGAAGTTTGTCACCCTTTGACTGAGAAATACCTTGACTTGCTTCGAACAAACCGAGTAAGTTTTTTTCTTTTTTCATTCTCTCTGATGACAAGTCACTTGTTACTTGAAACGTCTAATGCACTCTTTCCCCCTCGACTACAGGTTGAAGGTTACACCAAACTCGACTTCAAGGCATAGAGCTTCTTCCCCCTTTCCCGGACCTGTCGAGCAGTATAACCTGGTGTTTTCTTTTGTAAACGAGCTATTTCCCTTTTTTCCCTTTTCTCAATAAAAAAATCCCTCTCTCGCATTGCGCGCAAAGAGAGATAGAGAGAGAGAGAGACGTGAGTGGTTGAGTGGTTGAGTGGTTGAGTGAGTGAGAACCTCCAAACTTGCTCGCGCAAGTATTGCAAGAAAAAAAAACAGCTAAAATAGTAAACAAGAATGGATGCCTGCCTCGCTCCTGTTTTACCCACTCCCACCAGGTCGAATCCTGGGCATTTGTTTCTTCTCTTTCTGACTCGTCTTCCTCCTCTTTTTGTCCATCGCTTTTGACAGTTTCCTCTTGTCTTGAGAGAGTTCGTCAAACTTGGCTTTGAGGAATAATTTCTTCTTGTCGGCTGTCAACAAGCAATAGCATTCAAGGTGTCAGTTTCCAACGAGCAGACGAAGGGGAGGAGGATTGAAGAAATGACTTACCTTCTTTGAGATAGAAAGCTCCTTTACCCTGCTGCCTCTTCTCTTTCTCTTCTTTCTTCCAACCTTTCAAAGCAGCTTGTTCTCTCTCTTTCCTTTTCCTCTCTACCAACCTATTCTCCATCCTCCTCAAACTGTCTTCAATTTTTTCTTTCTCTTCTTCAGGCAACTGAGTGTTCTTGCGAGCTTTGATGGCAGTCTTGCGTAAAGTTTCAACTTCTTTCTCGAGAGAACCCGACAAGAAAGAATAGGAACGTTGGAAAAGTTCTGGGTTGACCGAACCACTCAAAGAATCGAATCTAGGATCTCTCGCTTTCTGTGAAATCGTACAAAATTGTTTTTTTTCTGTCAGTTTCAAAAAAAACTCGTTCGAATCCTCAACCAGTCAAAGGAGACATTACCTTTGTAGTAGTTTCTACGATTTGACGAGCTCGAGAAACTGGTCGTTTCGTACTCATTTCAGTTGGACTGAATACACGAAATTCGTGACAAAGTTAGTTTCTCGCTGCTCGCTTCTACGGATTCCCTGAGATCGAGTTTTTAGTTGAACGTACGCATGTTTGTTACTCCTTCCTTCAGGTCCTCCTCTTCCTTTGTTCTTGTCACGGATATTCTGATTCTTTCCTTTTCTACGAGGAACTCCCTCCTCTTCTTCTTCTTCCTCCTCTTCTTCGATTTGTTTCGCTTTACCTTTACCCTTCCTAGAGGCGTGTGCAGTCGATTTCGATAGTTGTTTCTGAGCTTTCAGGAGCGAGGTGAAAGGAATCGAAGCGAGTTCTGCACAACCGAAAATCGAGAAAGAAAAGAATCAGCTCGATTCCGGTTTTTCCATACAGCTTAGCGAAAGCTTCCCAAAGACTCACGATTGTTGATAGCTTCCTATTATTTCATAGCAATGGAAAACAGTTCAGTACTTGAGAGTAGCACAGAGAGAAAGGAAGACTGAAATTTACCTCTTCATTCTCATCTTCGTCATCTATCAATTCTCCTTGATCACTCTCGTACAAAGCCATTCCATCTTCCTCTTCCTCATCTTGATCTTCATCCTCACTTTGACTGTACTCGTCCTCCTTGTTGTTCAAAGGTTTCGATCTCTCTTGTTCCCATTCATCTTCTTCTGAATCTACTTCTCCTTGCTGTTGCCCGAAATCTTCTTCCTCTTCATCTGTGAAACCTTCTTGAGAGAACGCTGCTGTCGGTGTAGGGTGAGAGGAGATAGATTTGGAAGTTGAAGGTCGAGATGCTGAAGAAGAAGAACTAGTTGAACGAGCCATGTCTCGTTTACGAGACTTCTTATCTATATGAGAGTAAACTTGAGAGCAATTGTCGGAGGGTTCTCAAGCGTACTCAGAGTTGTCGAGTGAGTTGTAGAAGTTCAAGAGAAAGTTAAGTTAAAGCTTCTCCCTTGTCTTTCTACCCTTCACTTCCAATCCTATCCACCACGCTCAGAACACTGTACGCATTTATTCCGGACTCAGAGTCGCGCTTGTAATCGCTGCTCTTCTCTCTCGCTCAGTACAACTCACTCAGCGAAGAACTCAAGGACTTTTCATCAGACGAAGGAAGCATCGACGATTGGAAGGAGGCACAGTGGAATTGCAGAGTAAGCTGGAGGACATGGACTAATTTCTGAAGGGGGAAAACTTGGCCTTGAGACAGAACAAGAACGAATTACAGAATTAACTTTTTCCTTAGTAGCTTATTTCATCTTCTGCCTCTTTGAGCTCCTCCTACCTTCTTCTATGCACATAGCACCCGGACGACAATCTACATTCCATAAGTCTCGACCTCGGTTAGCAGCATCCAACCGAATAAACATCTCGATCTGTAAATCTGTATCTTCTTCCCTCTCCCTTCGCAACTCTTCCTCCGCTTCTTCAATCGAAACAAGTCCCAAAATCCTTCTCCTCTCTCGATCGTAATCGACTGAAACGATTACTACACTCAAAGAACTAGGTGCCTCGGTTTTAGAAACCCATTCTCCTACCGTTTCACAATGTGGTAATTCGTTCTTACCATTCCAATTCTCTAAAGCTTCATCCGATAACTGATGCCACCTGTAAGGATACACAACTCCAGGTTGATTTGTGACTTTCAACTCGCAACGAGGAAGAGGTACTACTTCATGGAATCCAGGTAAAATTCGACAATCCAACAAACTTTGAGCGATCCCTGCCATGTCGAATGACTTGAATCCGATCCAAATGTTTCCGGTCTGACTTTTGGAAATGGCTAGAGGTCTCGGGAAATTGCTTTCGAATTGGGTAGAGCGGAGGTAGTGGAGAATGAGGAGAGGAGTAACTAATTTCGATGGGAGATTACTGATCGAAACTGAATAAATTTGATCCCTCAGAACTTGAGGGATGACGGTCAACTGTGAGCGTTCAGTTCGAGAAAAGAATGGACCGGGAGAACAGGGAGGTTCAGCTGGGGAGGGAAGAGAGGTGGTCGATTGAGAGGGAGGAGTACGAGTTTCGAAATCTTCTTGAGTGAGGAGACCTGATTCGGCAAGAGATGAACTACCGACAGGGAAATAGAGCTCTCGGGCCTCGTTCTGATCGATGATTGAGGGGATTTGCTACGGCAGCAAAAAAAAAAAAATGAGATCAAGAACGGATTTTTCGAACGAGGCAAAAGCTCACTTGAGAAGACGACGACGCAACAACCTTATCTAGATCAGGCCTCACCCAGACGTTCCACTTCCCAGCTTTTCGACTTTTCTTTTCCTCCTCAGCCTGTACCAGAGCTTTACACTTTTCCTCAAGTTGTGCTTTCAAAACCTCATTCTCTTTCTCGAGACTCTTCACCTTCTTGCGCATATCCTCAACCGTCCGAGGTCCAGTATCACCGCTCCTTCCCCTCACACTCTGTATCGATCCACCTTGAGCTCCTCCCTCCGAAGTTTCCTTCAAATATTTCAACCTTTTCAATTCCCAAACTTTCTCCCCTAACCCTTCTTCTTTCGTTCTCAAAGCTTGTCTCCTCCGCTCTATGAAGAGTGTTCGAGCTTTTTCTACTACTAGTTGAGAGTTCGATCCGGACATGAAAGGGATGAGGGCTAGTTGATAAGTGTGCAGGGAATCGAGGTTCGAGATTGAGAAATTGAGAGAACAAGTTGCGAAATCTGGATAAGGATCCATTCAGCTTTCAAGAGAACGACTTCGACGTTGAGCGAGAAGAGTAGAGTCGGAGAGACTGTCAATCAGACAGAAGGTGTTGTTGTTGTGGGGAAAAGAAGTCGAGGGAGATTCGGAGATTTCGAGGGGAAAGTTCTCGGCTGCTCGCAGGACGTGACGGTTTCTTTCGTGCTGCTTTAAGCAAGCTTTCGACGAGACTCTTGTGTCTCGAAGACTCAAAACATTCCATACATCGTTGTACCAGCCAAAGACTCAAGTTGCGACGAGGGGACGAGCTTGCTTCACGTGATTGTTCGCATCTCACTTGCGAGCACCGAAACAATATTCAGCTTGAATTCGCGTGAGCAAGAACCAGAGACGAAACGGACAAGTTGTCGATAAGGTGAGAGAGCTGCAAGTTGCAAGGTTTGAAATCGTGAATACTACTACTATTTAATACTGATTGAAAAATTTCGAATGAGAGAGAGAGGGAGAAAAAAGGCCGGGGGTATCAACGTCGTACGAAGGGAAGAAGTACTATATGTAACTTGTAAACAGGCGGAGTAGATTAACGAGTTAAAGAAGAGGAAGCCAAGGTTTTAGCCTAGAACTTTTCGGATACCTTCAGCTTGTGAAGCGGTGATTCTTTCAGGGAATTTGATGTCGAGCTTGACGAGGAGATCTCCTTTAGGTTTCGGTGCGTTCTTGCGAGTGATAGGCATACCCTGCAGTAAATAGATACGGATGTTAGTGACTGCCCTTGAGAAGAGAGAAATAAAGAAAACTGTCCACGAGAAACTCACCTCGTTGGGTACTCGAATCACTTGACCAGGTTTGAGAGGAGTTCCTCCACCTCGAGGGTAAGGGATGTTGAAGCTGATCGTTCGTCCGTCGAGGTGAGTGATCGATCGTGAAGGAGTTCCTCCTCCATCAGGTCCCGCGAGAGCGTCAGCCAGAGGAACTTGAAGGTTGTACACTAGGTCGTCTCCTTCCCGCTTGAACAGAGTATGAGGCTTCTCCTCGATTACGAAGACCATGTCTTGAGGTCCAGTGGGAGTCTCAGATCCAGCACCTGCGAAACGTACTTTTGTTCCAGCTTTCCATCCAGCTTTTACATTGACTGTCGTACGATGATGCGTTAGCCCGAGCTCGAACAAGAGAAGGACTGGAAGCAGGGAATGTTCGACTTACTTTCTAGAACATTTGACTCTTCTCCTCCACTCATAAGCTTTTTCGTAATCTTGAGCTTCTTCGTCGTTCCCTTGTACAAATCTTCGAGAGAGATGGGGAGAGGTTTAGCTGCGCCAAAAAAGTGTGACAAGGAAGGTCAGTTCTCGTACTTTCTCAGATTACGGAAAAATCGACAAAATTCGACTTACTGATTTCTGGAGGAGGTTTCTTCGAAGCTGAACCTCCACCTTGCATATCGTCATCGTCGAGATCCACTCCCATACCACCGAATCCTCCAGGGAATCCTCCTCCACCACCTCCCATCGATGCGAAAGGATTTCCGTTTGAAGTAGCTTTCCTCCTCGAACTTCCCCCTCCTCCTCCCCCTCCCATTCCACCCATTCCTCCCATGCCTCCCATACTTCCAAACAAACTAGCAAAGATGTCGTTGGGATCGGAAGGAGAGAATCCACCGAATCCTCCTCCAGGCCCACCTCCGCTCGAAGAGAATGAAAATCCTGCTGGGAATCCTCCAGCTCCTCCTCCTCCTCCTGCGAACGGGTTGAATCCACCTCCCATACCTGCGCCTTGTGCTCCTCCTCCGAACCCTGATTTCAATCCTTCTTCTCCGTACTGTCAGAGGAAAGAAATAATCGAGTGTCAGTAAACTTTGTTCAGTCAGTGTTCTGAGCAACACCTCGGGAGTCACCAGGTAGAGCTTAGTATCACGTTCAGGGAAAACTTACTTGATCATAGATTGCTCGTTTGTCTTTATCGCTCAACACCTCGTACGCTTCTCCAATCTCTTTGAACTTCTTTGCCGCTTCTTCTGAACCTCCGTTACGATCTGGGTGATGTTTCAATGCCAATTTCTTGAAGGCAGTCTTGAGTTGAGCGTCGGTAGCGTCTTTGCTGACCCCGAGAATCTTGTAGTAATCTTGTCCCATTTCGAGATGATGGAAGTTGAAAAGTGGGGGGTTGAATTCAAAGCTTGTGTAGGTTGCAGAACTGTAGTTGTACTACTAAGGTATTCTTCTAGCGGTACCCGAGGTGGTGAAGTGAAAGTAGTGAGTCGAGAGACGAAGTGGAAGTCGAAAGAAGGTGATGCATGATGTCAAAGGGTTTTTTGAGAACTCCATGGAATTTTCTAGCCGCTTCTTGAATATTCTATTCGCATGCTACGAGCTCTACCCGTCAAATACGCTGACCTCTGCGATTGGAGCTTGTGATAGTCACGTCTAGTGAGTCAGCGTGCAAAATTGACGAAATTTGCGACTCGAGCTTCGTCGTCTCTGTTCGAATGTAATTGCGAAAACCTCTCTTCGAGCTTTCTCTGGACGACTCACAGGGGAAGTCGAGCGCACATTTGTCGCTCAGGGGTTATGTTTGCTGACGAACAAGTTACGAGACGTCGGATGACAATCTCACGTTACGAATCAAGCAAAGTTTCAATAAGAATAAAATAATTGCAAGGAAAGTACACGAGATGAGAAACCATATCAACGTCTCGGCTTCTCTTCTTCGAGAGTCGCTCCCAACGCGATCAATCCGAGCACATCCGGTAAGTCCCTAGCTGTATCCCGAGGTAAGAGGGGTGCCACTTTTTCCAACACGACCGCTTCCGCCCGCCTCCTCGCATAGTCGACACACGGCATGAACTCGAAAGGTCCGTCTCGAGTCTTGTCCATCTGGCACAAGAGAGCAAAGAAGACGAGTTGTGTATGTTGGAATTCGCTCCAAACCGGAGAAGTAGGCTGGAGGAATTCGTGCTTGAAAAGCCTATATTGGAAACCTAACATGTTATCGAAGATCTTGCTCGGCTCGTCTCCAAATCTCGTGTTGTCGGTGCCCGCAATGACGGCCGGGAAGCGTCGTCTCGCATCGACCATGAAAGCTTTATGTCGAGTATTGACGACCATCCAGTTCAGGCCTATCTCCTGCTCGTCGTCGTCGCATTCCCTTTGCTCCTGAAGTGGACGCAAGTGATGCTGTTGAAGTTGAAACCATTTGACTCATCAGTTTCGTAGCGAAGGAAGGAACAACGTGAAAAAATCTATCGAGAGGTACTAACCATGAAGAGAGCTTTCCGTTTCTCTATTGACCCGGTCCAACCACACTCTTTACTTGAAATATCCAACCAACTCTCTTCGTGGTGACCAGGGACTGTCACCATACTGAGCTCTCCGTACCTTTCGATTTCCGATTCACTCAATCGAGGAAAACAAAACGGATTCCCTCTCTTCCCACAGACTCTCTTGTGAGCGAACCATACGAGTTTTTGATGTTCCCTAGAACAGAATAATATGCTCTAGTTCCCAGCTCGCAAGCAGGGTTGACAAGATTGATCCGTTTTAACCCCACGGACTATACACTCCCCTATAGATGCCATGACTACCCTTTGAAAGGTCAGTTATACACTACAGAGCATTTTGAAGGTGTGCAGCTTACTCTAGAGGTTCGGTGTCGAGAGAACGATTCGACTTGAGATGAAGTCTAGGAGGGATCAAAGGCGTTCTACTGAAGCTGTTGACGGCGATTTGTGTACAGCGAGCCGATTTAGACTATGTTCTTGATGACTAGGGCGTCTGAATTGAGGAATTATTGGGAGATTGTTGAAACGGGAGACGAAGGAAAAAAAGAGAGGTTCTCCTTTGATCGCTCAAAGCGACAACTTCTGTAATTTCCGCGTACAAAGGCACTGCGAGTCAATGTTAAGCTCGCTCGCGCGAGCCTGCTGTCACGAAACGAGGTAACGTTGTCGCGAGAAGGATTTAACAGTGACTTCAAGTTATTTTCTGAAACTGCTTTGGTAAATTGCTCGAGAGTACCTGAAAAAACACAAGGAGGATATACTGTAGGAGAGAAGCTGCAAGAAGGAGAGAAAGGGTAGGAGAGAAACAGTGAAGAGCGGCGTAGAAGGGTAAGATCCAAAAAAGTAGAATAGCGGGAGAAGAAAGGGTTCGCGGTTTTTAGTTTTGTGTCGGCATAGCGGTAGTCGCCTTGTTGTCGATAGCGTCTTCTGCACGCCAGAGAGAGGTTGTAGTCTACGAGAATCCGAAAAGGAAAGTTAATCACCAAATCTTTCAAACAAGAAACGGATTGAGAAGAGAGGAGAGCTCACCTTCAATTGAGTCCAGAAATCGAGACCTCGTTGTCCGTACAGTGAAGCACCACCAAGAACCGATCCCTTGTTTCCAGACCAAGCAAACATAGGTAGAGGGACGGGGATAGGAGCGTTGATACCGATTTGACCAGCTTCGATCACTTTTTCGAATTTGCGACCAGTTGCTCCGGATTGAGTAAAGATCGAGGCTCCGTTACCGTCTGTGACAACCATTCGAGTTCAGCACGAGAAGATATCGAGAGGGAAAGTAGATCGGCTTACAGCGGTTTCGGTTGATCAAAGCGAGAGCGTCGTCGAGATCCTTGGCCTTGACGACAGTCAGTACAGGACCAAAGATCTCTTGTCTACAAGTCGAGTGAGGAGTTTTTAGTCAATTTGGACAGCCTTAGAATCAGGAGAGGACGAGAAACTGACTGGTAACAATCCATCTCAGTCGTAGCTTCCAAAATCGTAGGACCGACAAAGTTTCCTTTAGGGTAACCTTCAACTTTGACGCCTCTTCCGTCTAGAGCGATCTTTCCACCTTGGTCTGCGCAAGATTGAATCAATTTCTCGACTCGTTCTTTCGCGGCGGGAGAGATCAGAGGTCCACTACAGACGATCGTTGGAGAAGACGTCGAGTCAGTCGGAAGTAATTCGGGGGGAGGAGGGAGACGGGACGTACACTTCAGTTTCGGGATCGAAACCGTTTCCAACCTTGAGTTGAGCAGCTCGTTCAACGAGTTCAGGGATCCAATCGTTCGATTCACCGATAGTGACGACTGTTGAAAAGACGATGTGATCAGCTTCTGTTTGTAACTATGAGGGCAAACAGAGGGGCCTACGAGTCGAGAGAGCCATGCAACGTTGACCGGCTGCACCGAAAGCCGCTCCGACGATAGAGTTCAAAGCAAAGTTCTTGTTCGCATCAGGCATCAAGATACAGTGGTCTACACAAACGCAAAAGTTGATCAGCTCAGTATTTTCTTGCCGCAAGCAAAATATCAAAATGCAGAGACCCGACCGAAGAGGAAGAGGGAAGGAGAACAGGAAGAAGAAGAAAAACTCACTCTTGGCTCCCAAATTAGCTTGAACCCGCTTTCCGTTCTTGTTTCCAGTTTCGTAAATATATTGACCAGCTTTGTCACCTCCTACGAAACTGATCGCTTTGATCCTAGGTTCTTCGCACAAGAATTTGACCGGAGGTACAGTTCCATGCATTACTGATAATACTCCTTTCGGTAGACCTATTGCAGTCTTGTTCTGATCAGTTGGAGTCAAGGAAGAAGAGAAGAGAAGAGGAAGAGGAAGAGACTGACCAGCTCTTTCTGCGAGTTCTGCGAGAATCATAGCTGCTCCGGGATCACGTTCGGAAGGTTTCAAGATGAGAGAGTTTCCAGTGACAGTTGCCATCGCCATTGCCCAAAGAGGGATCATGGCAGGGAAGTTGAAGCTAGTGGTTGATTGCGAGAACAAAGAAAAATGGTAGATTGCGAAATGATAGAATAGATTAGCTTATGCTCTCCCGAAAAGGAAAGCAACGGGAAACGACTACAAGAGATGAGGAACTTACGGGCAGATAGCAGCGACGACTCCGAGAGGTACTCGTCTAGTGTAAGTATCCATATCTTTCGAAACTTCTAGTTTATCACCCATCAACAAACTAGGGATTCCGCAAGCAGTTTCAACTACGTAGATACGCTAACCAGAGATCAATGTCAGTCTCGACTTGAAGTAATTCAAGGAAGAAAGAAAGAAAGGGTGAGCTTATCTGTAAACCTCGAAGAACGTCTCCTTTCGCATCTGCAAAAGTTTTACCTTGTTCGAGAACGATCGAACGAGCCAAATCGTCATGGTGTTCTCTGATCAATGCTTGGAACCTGAGTATCGTAACGACGAGGAGAAAGTTAGCCTAGCTTGAAACGGAGTGCCGAAAAAAGCAAAGAAAAAAAAGGAAACTCTCGCGAGAAACTTGTTCAAAGCTTACTTGAGCATGACAGCTTGACGTTTCAAGATACTAGAATCTTTCCATTCGTGGAAAGCCGCTTCAGCTCTATCTACGATCCTAGTCATGTCTTCATGGGTAGTTTCGGGTACTCTAGTCAAAACTCTTTGAGTCGAAGGGTCGTGTACTTCGATCCATTTCTGTGTTGAGCCGGTGGTGTAATCTCCTCCGGATAAGAGTGTTGTATCTTTACCGTCCGTGTGAGTACCTTTCCATTGTTTCGTAGAGGCGAGAGCTTCGATATCTGAGAGAGCGAGACGTGGGGAAGTCGTCGAGAGCGATCTAGAGAGTTTGGTAGAGCGTGTCGAGAATCGGACAGTACGGGACAACATCTTTGAGACCAGGGGGAGGAAGGGGAGAGAAGGGGAAGAGAGGGAGAGAGAGAAAGAGAGAGAGGGTTACGCGCGAATTGCCTCTGTCATTCGGATCAGCCGAAAGAGAGAAAAAGGGGGGGAGTTTTGTTCCCTTTTCTCCGCCTTGTTCCCGACTCTCCCTTTCACAAAACTAATGGACACACCAGACGCATCCTACGATCACAGTACAGAAGAAGCGTCATCCCCTGTAGTAGCAAGTCGAATCGAAGAGAGAGGAGATTCAATTGATCAACCTTCAGAATCTGAACCCGAACCTACCCTCTCGGCTGCTTCTTCTCCAGCGCGATCAACTTCTTCCTGTGCCGATTCACTAGCTGGACAACCTTACAACGAAGTAGAACGAGTCGCTTTAGAATTCATCTCGAACCCACCTTTATCTCATCAACAACAACTACAACAACTAGGAGGAGGTTTAGACCCTTTCGATCTACCTAGACCTCCAACCGGTAGTCTCACGAAAGAGGAGTTGAAGGATTTGGAATCTAAAGCGATGGAGTTTTTGAAGAAGAAGTTGCAAGATGCTGAACAAGACGATTGGATGTACCCTACTCCTCAAGTCTTTGGACCTCCTAAACCTCTAGGTTTGAGGAACGCACCCGGAATCGGAGGGAGTGGGAATGCTGGAGGGGCGATCAGGGGTAGAGAATTCGAGGAAGGAGTAGGATGGGACGACAAAGATGCGAACGGTTCAGATTGGATCGATAGAGCGTTCAACCTAGAGAGGTATCAAGTGGAAGGATTGAGCGGGACGATGAACGAGTTGGATCTAGGAATCGCCGCTTCGAGAACTACAAATTTTGAGGAACCTCCGGCAGTCGAAGATTGGCAAGGAGGAGCAACTTTCGGTGATTCAGTCGATCACGGAGGATACTCTTTCACCGGATGAGTACTGAGATAGAGACACTGAGGCAAGCAAATTATGAATAATGAAAATTGAAAAGGTCAGTTCTCGTTCTCGTTCTCGTTCTCGCTTGAGACCAGCCAGGATTGAAACTGATAAGTTACTTTTCCTTCTAGCTAGTTACGTCCTTCGACATCCGACTTAATCGACAGTACTTGGATCCTAACGCATTCTATCGGAGTCGAACTCGAAATTCGCAGATCCCGACGAACCGGACTCGTCGGCTCAGGGACTCAGACACTCAAGCATTGAAGAGAGAGAACAAGTAGCAATATAGTCCTGTGGAGAAGGATCTGGTGGAAAGATAGATGCTAGAACTTTGGAGGAAGCAGGAAGTCTTGCATATGATCTTGCTTTCTTCCAAGGTTTGATCAGAAAAGAAATCGATACTTTCTCTTGATCCTCCCTTCTTACAGTCTCCCTTTCACATGTGAGAGCTAAAGATGCAGGAAAGATGGCGTCGACACTGTTCCGCGGAACTGATTTGGAAGAAAGCAAGAGGCCCGAATCAATCAGAAGAAGCGATCCCGACTTTTTCAACTCCTCTCCCTCCCTTCTCTCCAACCACTCACCATTCACTTCATTCGGGATGTTTAGTCGTAAGAAGAACAAGGCTATCAACTACGCAGAAGTCGACAGTGATGTTGATCTAGATTCAGAAGGAGAGGAGGAAGAACGACAAGTTGGAGTTGCCTCGTCATCAAGGCGCAGAGGAGATACCTACGGAGCTAGTGAGTCTCTCAAATCTTCCCGTATGTGTCATGAGCTAATATGCAACCTCTCTCGTACGAGCAGCTACGAAACCTTCGAAGAAGAACAAGAAACGCAAGTCCACGTCGAATCGAGTTTTACCTCAAATTGAAGAACCTCAAGCGTTAGGAGCTTCATCGAAACTACTCTTGGGAGTACCCTTTGATCTCTTCGCCGAGGTGAGCGAATTGTCCCCATTCTTTCTTCCAGAATTGGCTTTCCTGATGTTGTCGGTATAGTTCACGAATCACCTCGAGGGAACCGACATGATCTCTCTCGGAAAAGTCAACAAAGCTCTGCACAAGCTGATTGCCGTAAACTCGTCGACCAAATCGTCCATCTGGAGTCAACTCCTGAGAAGAGACGGTTTTGAGCTCATCCCGAAAGACTTGTCGGAAATCGCTTTCGCTATTCTGATTTATAGTCCTCTGTGTCAAGTGAGTCTACACGACTACCCGTGAAACTTCGATAATGCGCTCGAGGGATACTGACTCCTGTCTTCTGAACAGGCTTGCGGAAATAATGCTCAAAACGATCCGAACCTTCATCTTCGTGTTCATCTCTGCCGTGAATGCTTCGGAGAATTGTAAGCCACAATGTGTTTTACTATATCGAATCTGAAAGTTGTATTGACTCTTGAGAATGCAGGATCATCTCGAAATCTTCCGCTACGAAGAATCTCAAAAATCTTCATTCAGAAGCGATCAATTGCGTTCGCTTCTTTGAGCGTAAGTTTCGATTCGATTCTGCTTTTTCTTCTATTCGAGTGCTGATAAAATTTTCTCCGACTGTTACAGGTACTCGAAACACTATGACGATGCAGGAGGTTGTTTGGAAAAGTACGTTGCAAGTCTTTGCGAAAGAGTTCCAGATTCGAACTAACCGATGACATCTCCACATAATAGCTTTGTGTGTGAAAGAAGAGCTTGAAGCAATTAGCCGTACCCTCTATGAGTTCGAAGACGAGGAAGAGAATCTCAAAGTCAGTTCTGTTACTCAAGGTTCTCCAACAGCATCCTCGAGACGATCTCGACTCGGTTTCTCAACCTCTTCACAAGCTTTTGAATCTCTTGTCGCTCGCGTTGTCGAACAACGCCGTGGATGGGTTGATCAAGAACAAGAAGTAAGTTCTGGTTCAAGTCGTCTCCCCTCTCGTACTACCGATCTCCGACCTTGAACTGACAGCACACCTCGGTTAGGCATCTGAACGATTTGATCAAGCATATAGGTCTCTCTCGAGAGCCTTATGCGAGCCTCGCTGGGCACTCAGAAGAGCTCGCAACGAATCTACTAGTCGGTACGGTTGGATGCTTTCTTCAGTATTGCCCGAGCTGATCTCTCGTGTAGTCAATTAGACGCTACGATATGCTCAGGAACGACTACGGGTGGAGCCAAGAAGAGATCTATCGGTATAGCGTGACGCACCGAGATGTCGACCATGGACAAGATTCAGAAGGTTCGTTCGCTTTTACCTGAGTGTGTCTGACGAGTAGACACCATCGAAACGCTGACTTGATGAATCGTTGAACAGCCTGGAACAAGCTCCACGAGGTTGTCAAGAAGATAGTCGTGAAGGAAGCTCGCAAAGCTCAACAAACTTCCGATCGTCAAGCTCGCAAGTTCAAATTGTTGACAGAGGTTTATTATCCTCTTCGCAGTAGCATCACCTCGAAGGACTTCGACGTCTACCCGACTGAAACTGAATTCATGGACTTGCCTTCAGTTTACATCTTGTGGTACCCTCTCAACACAACTTTCAACAGACAAGTTGCCCGAGAAGCTCTCCTGAAGATCGAGGAGGAGATCAAGTCAATCTACAACGACAGAGTTAGAGTTCAAACGAGTCGTGCTCTCGTTTCCGCTAATGAAGATCTAAACTTCTCGGAAACTTCAAACGATCCTGCCGATTACCCTCCCTCTTCTTGCAACGAAACCTTCTTCTCCCTCGCTACGTCTCTCTTCACCAACTACCGTGACGAGAACCGTCCCCGTCAACTCGTCATCTGTCAGTATCCTTCGACGAGCGCCTTCACTTTCCGAGGAGCTTCTTCGTTCCAATTCTCCACCAACTTCCGTCAGATAAAAGTCATCAAAGCCATTCTCGAAGCTGCCGGTCTCGATCCCGAATACGCTACTCTTGGAGACCTCGACTCGATGGAAGGAGACTGGATCTGGACGAATCATCCTCAGAAAACGAAACGTCGAGATACTTTCGATTGGTTTTCTCTAGTAAGTCATTCTAGCTTTCGCGATATCTTCGACTTGTGTCACGAACGTCGCTTCAATTGACTCGCCTCTCTTGTGTGTGTTTCAGCTCGCAGAAGCTTTGCTACGAGCTCCTACCGCTCCCCAGTTGAGATCTGGAAAAGTCGTTCGAATCAAATACGTTCCAACTACAGACGAAGAATAGCAGGTTCAGGTGAAGGAGCATTGATGCTGGTGCTGGTGAAGTAGGAGGAAGGCGGAGCGGAAGAGCGGAAGAAATTTCTGATAGTCGTTTCCGTCCTTCTTTTTCTCTCTGTTTCTTACTTTGTTTTGTGATTTAGTTACAAGACAATTCTTTCAATCTCCCTCCTCTCTTTAACGCCCAAGGCAAATGTAGCGTGGACGTCGTTCCGCGGAACTTTCTCGGAAGAAGAGGACCGAAATTTCAAGCGATCCCGACTTTTCTCCTTCTCTCCTCTTCAGCGCTCTCACCACTCACCATTCACTTCATTTGGGATGTCTAGTCGCAAGAAGAACAAGGCTATCAACTACGCAGAAGTCGACAGTGATGTGGATCTAGATTGAGAGGAGGAAGAACGACAAGTTGGAGTTGCCTCGTCATCAAGGCGCAGAGGAGATACCTACGGAGCTAGTGAGTCTCTCAAATCTTCCCGTATGTGTCATGAGCTAATCTGTAACCTCTCTTGTGCGAGCAGCTACGAAACCTGCGAAGAAGAAACGCAAGATCAAAACAAACAAACAACCTACAGCTCCTCCCTCTTCGAAATACCTATCGAAACTACTTCTAGGATTCCCTTTCGATGTGTTCGCTCAGGTGAGCACGCGTCAACTTCCGCTCATCGTGAGATTTCGGAGAACTAACGAGTTCAACGCTTTCGAACGCGCATAGATTGTCCTTCATCTCGAAGGTCCAGACATCATTGCTCTCGGAAAGGTCAACAAGGCTCTACACAAATGGATCGCTGCTCACGAAGAGAGTTCTTCGATTTGGGCATCGATACTCAAACGAGATGGGTTCGAACTTCCGAAAGACATGTCGGAACTCGCATTAGCTGTTCTAGTCTACGGGACTACCTGCCAAGTAAGCCCACATCTTCCGTCAGCCTGTCTTGCTCCGCTTCGTCTGCTTACCTGCAACCCTTGCAACGTAAGAACTGCTGTGGAGAGGGTCTTTATCCGTTCGACGAGAGGAACCTGTACTTGCGTTCTCATTTATGCTACGGTTGCGCTCAAAAGATGTAGGTTCGGATTCCATCTCCTATCTTGCACCGTACAAACCTATCGCTAACGTTCCGCTCTTCATTGAAAATTACGAACAGATCTATATCGACTCACCAAATCTCTCGCAATTGGTCTGAACTTCATCCAGAAGCTATCAAATGTGTTCGTTCATACAACCGTGAGTGATTTCTGACTCCATCACGAGGTGAAATCCCTTCACTGAAAACCCTTACTCGTGGTACACAGATTACGGCTTCACCTGTTTGTGGTTTTCATCTTGTTGAGTTATTGCTACCACAATTGACCCCTACCGTTTGCGCTGTCCAGACTCTTACCTCATCTCAGACCTTGAAGAAGCTCATCACGCTCTCTGTGACTTACAAGCCGAAGACGAGATTGAGCTTCAAGAATCGTTCGGTCTCGCAGTTTCAAGGTCTACCTCGACCGTCTCTCAAACTTTCCAAACACAATCTCAGAGACAAACCCGAGCTCCTCGCCTGGGAGCTACTACCCCACCGAACTCTCGCTTGGCGTCTTTCGTTGCAGACCGTATCCGCTGGGTTCGAGAAGAACAAGCAGTGAGTTCACTTGAAATTTCTTTACTCGAAGATTGAGCTGATGAACACCTTCGTCTACAGATATCTGATCAACTCTTTGAGCGAATGGAAGCACTACGCCGTGCTCGAATGGCTGCTCGTCAATCAGAGAACGAAGCAAAGCTCATGTTGGTTTTCTTTCCCGACCGTCGCTACGGAACCGAATGTGTGCTGAGTGCTGATCCTCTTCGACCCTGTCAGAGAGCATCAAAGATTCGCTTCTGAGCATGGCTGGACTACCGAGGAAGTTAGTCGTCATCGCATCTGGCACTCAGATGTTGATTTCGGATCTGATAGCGAAGGTAAGCTTCTTTTCCCTCTCAATACATTTCAGAATTCCTGCAGGTCCACTGACTCCGACTCATTCTGATGCGTAGCCTGGGAGAGACAACACAAGCTCGTTCAGAAAGAACTAGCAAGCGAAGCTCGACAACAACAACTCAGAATAGCTCGCAACGAACGGTTGCGAAAAGTCTCAGATTACAGGAGGGCTCTCCAGAGCGAGGTAGACGAAGATAACCCGGATTGCGAGATCTTCCCCTCTGATGGCGGATTCCTCGAGTTGTCTTCGGTTCGACGCTTGTGGTATCCAGTCAACTCCGTTCTCGACGACACCACCTGGAGCGAGGCTCTCGAATCGATCAAGGAGGAAATCTCTTCGACTTATAGGGAAAATGTCAGGATTCAGACAGCTCGCGCACTTCTTGCCGCTCTCGACGATATCAATTTCTCCGAAACTTCAGACGACCCAGCAGACTACCCCATCTCGAACTTCGGAGACAACTTCTTTTCACTCGCTACCTCACTCTTCACCAACTACCGTGACCACTCTGATCGTCGACTAATGGTCTGTCAATACCCTTCGACGTCGGCAATTTACTTGACTCGAGCTTCTTCGTTCCAAATTTTCATCAACTTCCGTCAAATTCGAATCGTTATCGCCATTCTCGAAGCTGCCGGACTCGACCCCGACTACGCTACTCTCGGAGATCTCGACTCTTTGGAAGGAGAATGGGTTTGGACGAATCATCCTCAGAAAACGAAACGTCGAGATACTTTCGATTGGTTCTCTTTAGTAAGTCATTCTAGCTCTTGCGATATCTTTCTCTGAAATCACGAAGTGGCTGAAAATTAATTCACCTCATTCGTTTTGTTGAACAGCTCGCAGAAGCTTTGCTTCGAGCTCCTACCGCTCCCCAGTTGAGATCTGGAAAAGTTGTTCGATTCAAATATATTCCGACTGCAGACGAAGAGTAGGAGCTTCACAGGAGCAGTGATGAATGTCGGTGAAGTGGAAGGAAGGCGAATCGAAAGAAAAACGGAAGAACTCTCTGATGGTCGTTTCGCTTCTTTTTACTCTGTTTCTTACTTTGTTTTGTGATTTAGTTACAAGGCAATTCTTTCAATCTCCCTCCTCTCTTTAACGCCCAAGGCAAATGGAGCGTGGACGTCGTTCCGCGGAACTTTCTCGGAAGAAGAGGCCCGAAATTTCAAGCGATCCCGACTCTTCTCCTTCTCTCTCCTTTCTTCTTTCTCACCACTCACGAATCACCTCACTCGGAATGTCGAATCGTACCAAGAACAAGGCTATCACTTACGTAGAGGTCGACAGTGATGTAGACCTCGATTCAGACGAAAGAGAAGAAGATCAAGGAGTCGGCTCACCATCATCATCGAGACGGGAAGGAACGAGAGGCAAGGGAGATACCTACGGAGCTAGTAAGTCTCTCAAATCTTTCTGTTTGTGCTACGAGCTGATGTGCAACCTCTCTCGTTCGAGCAGCTACGAAACCTTCGAAGAAGAAACGCAACTTGAAGATCACAACAAACAAGATCGAGCAACTCCAAGAAACCCCAGAACCTCCTAGCTATTCAAAGAGACTTTCAGAACTGAACTTTGACGTATTCTCGATGGTGAGCTAGCCCGCTTCTGTTCTCGACGAAATTTTGCTGAATCTTGCCTGTCACTTCTCGACAGATCACCCCCTACCTCGAAGGAGAAGATATCCTTTCGCTAGCAAAAGTTGACAGATCGCTTCATAGACGACTGATGCTTGGTTCCGATGCTGACCAAGTTTGGAACGAGATTCGTCGTCGTGGAGGATTCGAGCTTCCAAACGGAATGTCAGAAGTCAAGTTTGCTGTATTGATGTACGGTCATAATTGCCAAGTAAGTTGACTCGACTCTGTTGATACACCGCAATCGAATGGACGCTGATCGTCAACCGTATCTCAGAATTGCGGTGAACTTGTAGACAACAGATCGAACTTCTATCTTCAAATCCGTCTCTGCCGTCTCTGCGAGAAAGACGTGTAAGATTCCTCAGAGGCTTCCTCTACAAGATTCTGTACTGACGTTCAATTATAGACTCATCTCGGACTTCTTGGTCGCTCGAGACTGGAAGAAGCTTCACCCTCAAGCTAAGAAATGCGTCCGTTTCTACAACAGTAAGCTATCTTTCCCGTTCTCCTCTTATCACTCTATCGAAGACATGCTAACCTTGCTCAATGCTCAGCCTATGGCGGCTACACTTACGAAGGAATGCGTCAAAGCTGTGAGCTCGCTTGTCTTCTCCTTTGCTCCTCGAGATCTGCGAGCTGACTCGCAAGGATCGTCTTTTCATAGACCTCTACGTTCTTTCGGAATTGGAGGAGGTCCATCACAAGCTTTGCGAGCTCGAAGTCGAAGATGAGACTATCGAGATGAACAACGAGTTCGGTTCTCCAACGTCATCTCGCTCAATTTCAAGCCGATCTCGTGCACAAGGTCACTTTGCCGCTCCGCTTCCAGTACAAACTACTCTTGTAGCGTCTTTCGTCGATGAACGTCAGACTTGGATAGCATTGCAACAAAAGGTGAGCTCGTCCAGGTTGTCTCATCTTTTGTCGATGACTGACCAACCTTGTACTCTTCAGGGAGCTTCGAAGCTAGTAGAGCAATTAAGATCTCGAGCTTCGGCCAAAAGTAAAGCCGAACAAGCTGAATTCATCCGTCGGATCCTTTCTGGAACAACGTTTGTTCTTCTCAATTCCGTTTTCCTGTACTGCAGGATCAGGAGTGCTGACCTTGGAGTTCTCTCAGGGCATCGAGTCGCTTTGAACGAGACTTCGGATGGACTGCAGAGGAAGCGCAACATCACCTTCGGGTTCACAAGGACGTCGAATTTGGATCTGACGAAAAAGGTTAGTGTGTTTGCTTCTTTTGCTGACTCTTTCCTCGAGGAAAACTGACAGGTTCTTCTTCGCCATCAGCTTGGGAAGAACACCACAAAGTCGTCACGAAAGAGGTAGCTCAGCTCGCCCGCAAGCGTCAACGCGAAATTGAGCGTCACAGTCGTAGAAGTTTCATCGAGGATCGTTGGAAGGCCCTCAAGAAAAGTTCGACTTCTCAAGAACTCTCTATCTTCCCAAATAAGAACGATCTCCTCGCTTTACCGTCGGTTCGATCAATGTGGTATCCAGTCGGATCAACCGTCGATCAAGAGATTTGGAAGGAAGCACTTCCGAAGGTCAAGGAGGAGATACAATCAATCTACTCGGAAGCTGTCAGAATCGAAACGATCAGAGCACTCGTTGCAGCTAGAGACGATGTCGACCTATCAGACTTGTCTGAAGATCCTCTCGACTACCCCCTCTCCGACTTCGGTGACAACTTCTTCTCTCTCGCTACCTCTCTCTTCACTACTCGTCGCATAGGTCGCGAGATCGTCGATCTAACCTCCTGTCAATACCCTTTCACCACCGCTGTCGAATTCGACACGAAGAAATCTTTTCACCGCTCCACCAACTTCCGTCAAGTGCTCATCATAACCGCTATTGTTCAAGCTGCGGGTCTCGATCCCGACTACGCTACTCTCGGAGATCTCGACTCTTTGGAAGGGGAATGGGTTTGGACGAATCATCCAAAGAAAACGAAGCGTAAAGATACTTTTGATTGGTTCTCTCTCGTGAGTTCACCTTCTCTCTTTTTCCTACCCACATCAACTCGACTGATCGCTCTTATACACATGCTGTCTCTAGCTCGACGAAGCTCTCTCCGAAGCTCCTTCTGCACCAAAGTTGAGATCCGGAAAAGTAGTTCGGTTCAAATACGTTCCTTCCGAAGACGAGGAATAAAGAAGCGGCGATAGAGAACAATCTAATTACGTTGGAAAATGAAGGACAGTGAAATTCGCTTTTGTCGTCAGATGGCAAAGAAGAGAGAGGTAGTTTCGTTCACTGAGGTTTTCTTTCTTCTTTTTTTGTACCGTTTCCGAATCATTTACTAGCTCTGCCAATTTCAATCTCATTCTCCACTATCTCCTCTCGGCTACATTTGACTGCAACTCTGTACCGGAGAGATTCGAAAAGAATTGACAGGCATTAACTTCGTAGCTTAAGTCAAGCTCAACCTAATCTACTCTTGACCTTCTCCAATTTCTGCGCCGCTTCTATCGAATCACGCGAGACGAACATATCAGTACCATTTCGATTTCCATGAATGATAGAAACAACTAACCATTCTTGACAGTCCCTTGACCTTTCTCGACCGCTTTCTCGAAAGCCTCCTTCGCTTCTTCGAACCTCTCCAACCCTTCCAAAGCTTCCCCTTTCCTCACATAACCTTTTGCCCATGTCGGTGCGAGTTTGAGAGCTGCTTCGGCATCGGTGAGAGAAGACGAATAGTCAGGAGGAGAAAGTTTTAAATATGTTAGAGAACGATTGCCGAGGAGGAGATACGACGACGGCTATAGAAGAGAGAGAGAGAGAGAGAGAGAGACTAATCAGTGAGCTGAAGATCGTTTGGAGATGATGGAGAGAACCTACTGCTTGAGCGATCGCTTCCGAATATTTCGAGAGAGCTGTTGTGTAATCACCAGATTTGAAAGCAGCCTAAAGATTTTCGCAGGATTTCACCTTTAGCTCTCTCTCTCGTTCCAGTATTTCATGCCAACTCGGGAGCAAGACTTACATTACCAGCTTCTTTCGCCTTTTCGGCTTCTTCACTCAGAGGAGGAACTGGAGGGTTTGGACCAGCATGAGCATAAACGAGCCGATTCAATCCAGCTGGATCTGCACCTTTCAGCTATAGAGTGATCGACGACGATTGAGAGTGTCAGCATCCATTCAAGCAGAGGAAGAAAGTGAGAATTTGAGGCTCACATCTCCAACTACTTTGCCAGATTGTATCGCAAAGAATGTCGGCATCGCCGTCACTTTGTATTTCTGGGCGATCGCAGGTAGTTTGTCAACGTCGAATCGAATGAATCTTGATACGACAGAGCAGGAGATCAGCAATTATAGAAAGAGGAGAGGAAGAAGAAGAGGAGGAAAGAAGCTGACTTGACCCAATCTGCAGCTTTCGCTAGATTGTCGAAAACAGGTGCGATTTGTTTACAAGGGCCACACCATACAGCGTAAGCATCGACTACAACCTGGCAAACAGAGAGTACGGGAAGAGTTAGTTCCGAATGAGAGCAGAGAGTCCGAGTGCGAAGGAAAAGCTCTCACAGTTTGTCCAGCTGCAGTCGCAGAACGTAAAGCTGTGTTCCATTCTGTGATAGAGTTGATCTCGATAACTCTCGACATGTTGTGCTACTAGCTGCTGGGAAGATGAGACTGATCAGTCAGCAAATTCCGAAAGGGTTGACGGAAGAGCAAAAGCCTCACATAGGCGGATATTTGAGGTAATTCAAAATTTAGCAGAGGTATCTGTACGCTTCTAGAGGTAGTCGAAGGATTGCCGACGTAATGATTAAAGGAAGAAGAGGCAACTTTCGATTTCTTGATCTCTAACGTTCCACGATGTCAGCAAGAGTCACTCGTTCGAGCAGTCGTGCTACTACAGAAGTAGGAATGCCACCACCTTCATCACCAGCTCCCAAACGAACCGGTCCAGCTCCACCTACGACTCCGACAAAGAAGCGAAAGACTGCCACCGCTGAATCACCTTACGTTCCACCTACTCCACGTACAGAACAAGCTATAGCAGACAGTGTCAAAGCTCAACAAGAGAAAGGAGAGGAGGAAGGCACCGTGTTACTTCATCCCGAGCTGAAATTCAAGTACTCTGATGCGAAAGAACACTTGATCAGATCTGACAAGAGGTGGAAGAGTGTAATGGATAGTCTTCCCTGCAAACCTTTCGAAGGAGAAGACAACGAACCTTTCAATCCGTTCAAGTGAGCTTCGTTTTTTTCTTTCTTTCTTTCTTTCTTTCTTTCTTTCTTTCTTTCTTTCCAAATCTTTGCGCAAGGAGTAAAGTGTGCTGATCTGAATGGTCTCTCCTTTCAATCTTAGATCGCTAGTTTCTTCAATCCTCGGACAACAGGTCTCTTGGTTGGCGGCTCGATCGATTCAACACAAGTTTTGTCGAATTTGGACCCCATCTTTACCAGAAAAGCTTCCTCCTCCCGGAACTCCTCGAATCGAAGATCCTTTCCCGACCCCTCACCAAGTACTCGAAACTCCAGACCGCAAAGAGACTTTGAGAAACGCTGGATTGAGTTACAGAAAAGTAGACTACGTAGTGGAATTGGCCGAGAGATTTGCAGATGGTAGACTCGAGGCGAAGAAACTGTGGGAAATGGACGACGATGAAGTTATCAAGACTTTGATAGAGGTCAGAGGGATTGGAATCTGGACGATTCAAATGTTTTTGATTTTTTCAATGAAGAGGCAGGATATTTTACCTCCTGGAGATTTAGGTAAAGTTTTTTCTCCTTTGACCATATTCCAGGTCTTCTCATTAAGAGAAACCGTCGTCTCTCGCAGGTATCCAGAAGAACCTCTGTCGTTGGTACTCCCAAGATCCTTCTTTCATTCCTTCGATTCATCCTCGCAAACTCGCAAACTCGCCGAAGAAGAAGAAGAAGTCAAATTCTGATGACGAGGTGAAGAAGGAAGAAGATCGTCTCGAGGAAGGCGTAGGTAAACTTGACGAGCTCGGAGCAGCTTCAGTCGAGAGAAACGAGGTGGTTGATCTTTCCGAACCAAAGACCGAACAAGGAGAAACCAAGGAAGCTCAGCAAGAGGCGGACTACGAAGGAGTCGTCGAGAATGTAGACTTTGCTTTCCCGGAGACTTCAAACGGCCTCACTCCCCAAGTATTGAAGAATCGGTTGGCGGGGAAAAAGATCAAAGGTGCTTATCTCACGCCGCAGGAGATGGAAGAGTTGATGAAACCTTGGGAACCATACAGGAGTGTCGCTTGTTGGTATCTCTGGAGTATCGTCGATCAAGATTGATTGTAGACCGTACTTGTTTATATCACTGAGTGTTGATTGTCCTTTTTTCTCCAAGTTTGTAGCTACTTTTTTCTGTTATTTCTTTCGCCGTAGCCCTTCTTATCTCTCAATTTGCCCATATTATATTTCTACAGCTTCTGTCGATCGTGGATAATGATCCCAGAGACGATTCACAAAGAACTTACAAAAACCCGAATTACAATAATCTGACCAGAACCCACCATTCGCGCCATCTAATCTCCTCGATAGTATCCTGGTTTGATCCAAGGCATTCCTACGACTTGAGCTTTCCTCATTTTACCTCGAACTTCTACCAAAACTTCACTCCCTTTCTTGTTCAATCCATCTTTCGTTTCGACGTATCCCATAGCGATGTTCTGTTTGAGAGTAGGAGAAGGGATCCCGGAGGTGACAGTGCCGATAGGGGCTGTAGTATCTTGAGGTGCGAAAATCTTTGCTCCCTCTGTTTGTTGTCAAAGAAAGAATTGCAGCGAGTCACATCAGACAACCCTGTTTTCTCGAACTCGGATGAAAGAGTTTCCAAGTCGATACTCACCTCTTGCAGGAGCCCCCTTCTCGATCGTGAGGCCAATTCGTTTGCGAGAGCAACCTCCTTTGCCAAGTTCTTTCAAGGTTCTTGAACTACCGATGAAAGCACCTTCAGTTCTGCGATCCTTACCTGCAGGAGCCGAAGAAAGAGAAAAGGTCAGAGATGCAATAGTGGTAAATTCGAGTCAGAATGTTTTGTGGAAAACTCACCGACGACCCAGTTCAAAGCGGCCTCTCCAACTCCTACCGATTCATCTAGATCGTTTCCGTACAGACACAAACCGGCTTCCAACCTCAAACTGTCCCTCGCAGCTAATCCGGCTAGTTTGACCTCTTCTTGTTCGAGTAACATCCCTGCGAAATCAGCTGCGAATTCGGCTGGAACTGAGATTTCGAACCCATCTTCTCCAGTGTACCCTCCTCGAGCGATATGTAAGGGAGGACAAGAAGAGAGGGAAGGAATCGGGAGATGGAGAGAGGTACCGAAAGTGAGGAGTTTTTGGAGGGATTGAGATGAAGGAAGAAGTCGTTGTAGAGCAGTGTGTGATTTCGGGCCTACACGAAGCAATAAGGTTGTGATCTCTTTCAACACACGCTTCGGTGGTAAGACTGTGACTAACCTTGGAGAGCTACGAGAGCGGAATCGTGGAGAACTTTGAATTCGACTTTGTCGTTCGAGGCGTTCCACTTGTCAATTTGAGAGTGAATCCATGGTAGATCGACATCTGCGCGTCCAGCATTCGTTACGAGATAGAACCTGTCGCGGTCGAACGAAAGTTCTGAGCTTTGTGATGCGAATAGCGAGCAATGCTTTGGAAGAATCGAAAACTCACGCATCTTGACCCCATCTCGTGATCATACAATCATCCAGGATACCTCCTTCTTCGTTCAGTAAGACGCTGAGGGTAGATCTCAAGCTCGTGTTCGCATCGACTGAGACGGGAGGAATAGGGAGAGAAGAGAGAGAAGCGGGAAGGAGGTATTCGAGGAATTTGAGAGCTCCAGGTCCTTCGAAACTGCGAGCGAGAACCCTCCGTGTCAGCTCACTCTTGTTCGTCTGGGCTCAAGAGTAGACTTACGTCGATTGAACCATGTGAGAAACATCGAAGAGACCAGAAGAATTCCGAACTTGATGATGCTCAGCGACTGCATCCAAGGTAGAAGTTCAGCGTTCAATCGTCCACTACAGCTTAGGCACTGTCTTCCAACCGTCTCCTGCTCAGCTCTACATTCATTGAACCTGACAGCCGTGGCAGAACCTCGAGACTTCCTCGAGTGTCTGTTCTTACCCGCGTTTCCTCATCTCGCTGAATGCCCTCAAAAAAGACTTGATAGCTTACCTGCACCACCAGCTACTCTATCCTTGTTTGAACCTTCGTAGACGAGAGGCATATCCCATCCAGCGAACTGAACCATTTTCCCTCCATGTCTAGAATCCTTGTGAAAGTCGTAGAGAGCTGTACGTTTAGTTGTAGCCTATCGTGGATACATTGTAATGGTTGTGAGTCGAGTGAGTGAAAGAGCAACGAAGGGAGGTAGGGACAAGAGAAAGAGAAGAATCAAGTGGGGAAGAAGAACGAACCGAAGTTGAAGCTGCACGAGCTAGAGAGCGCAGAGGAGCGATCGCACGACGAGATAGCATTTTGAGTGGATGAGTAGGATACAAACGAGGGACAAGGACGAGTCAAGCCTCTCGTTCTCGCTCAAGTTCATTAAAAGGCAGCGAGAAAGCATCTAAAGGCAAGAACTGAGCGGAGAGCCGATAAGGTTCAGCTGGACGCAAAAAGCCTATCCGAACTGTTACTCATTCGAGGAGGAAGAGCGAAAGAAGAATAAAGAGAGGGTCGTCATGAAAACAAGAAAGAAAATTTTGAGCAAGGTCGACTCGAATCAGACGTTTGAATCGCTCTATCTGTACCAATCGGTTCAAGTTCACTCGAAACTCTCCGCTGATTTGTGCGAGGAGAGATCCGTTCGCTGGCTCACTGCGAAGTACTCGCTTGGAAGGAAAAGAAACAACACATTCCGTTTTTGTCTTGCGAAGGAATGAGAATAGGGAGCGAGAAGAAGATGGAACGACAAGAGTAAGATAGTGATGCAGGTATGAAACAATGATGTAAGAGAGGAGGGGTGTGAAGTGTCTGTGAGGAGAGTGAAATCTAACATTGATCGACGAGACGATTTCTAGGAAACTCCCGACCAGCGTCTGCGAGAGTCGTCAAGTTTTGATTGTAGTAAAGCTCCTACAACACGACTGAATCAGATTAGTTCTTGACGACACCAAGAAGAAGTGACTGCTCGTAAACTCACGGGGTTATCGAGAATATATTGGACAGTTGGATTTGCTTCGGGGTCGCAACCAACTAGACAGGATTTTGCGTGAGCTTTCCTCGTAAACGGAGATCCAAGGAGAGGAAGCTCGAATGACTCACTGTCGATCTTGTCTTTTTGCTGCCAAACTCGAATCCAATCGACGCGCATCTTCGCAGGAAAAGTGAGACCTTCATAATCGATAACTCCTGTAGTCGATTGAGCGAGCAAAAAAGTCAGGAACAGATTGAAGACGGAGAAGGGAAAAGAAGTCGACGAACCAAAGTTTGGGGACATTCCCAAGTTGAAGATAGCGTACATCTGTAGAAGAGAAAATCGATTCAGTTCCGAGCTGAAAGCTATGGAACGAGTGAAGGAGGTAAAGACTGACAGGTTCTGCAGTTACTACTCGATCTCCTACTTCTGCACGAGCGTTAGCTTGCATCGCTTTGTCGCGAACCTAGGTAAAAAAGAGCTCAGAATCAGTCAAAATAGGAAAAAACAAGCGTGTTTGCGAGTTGCGAAAGGAACGAACAGTCCACATAGCAGAACCGTTCTGAGACCAAGTGATGTAGCCTGTGCCGTAACCTTCAAATTCGGAGGGTTGATACTCGAAACCGTAAGTTTGAAAATTTGTACTCGAATTATCTGCTCGAAAAATGAAGAATCAGCTCGAGTCAACTGGTAGTAGAGCAGCAACTCACAGGTATCAGGATCAGTCTCGGATAATCCAGAGGTTACTTGTTGGATAGCTCCCCCCAAATACGCGTTTGGATGAGTATTCCATTTCTCGATAGCGTCGGGGAACCATTCAACGTATTCAGTAGAAGTATTGACATAGGTGTATCCAGGGTTGAAAGGAGCCCATTGAGCAGACTGCGAGATCTCTCCGACCTCCCTTCGAGGATCGACGGTAGCTTCAAAAATATCAATCTCGGAAGCACCTCGTCCCTTCCAACTTCCATCAGGTTTCCTCGGTCCTGGGTGATCGCTGTCACTTTCGCAAGTGCAAGCGCTATAGCGTTGACCCGATAAGAAAGAGAGTTTGTCGTCAAAGTACTACGCAAGGAAGAGATAAACTGTGAGATTTTGGAGCAAAAGAGATAGGTTAGAAGATTGAGACGTACCTTGTCTCCCTCAGCTGCGGTGAAAGCAGGTTCACCAGTAAGAGGATTCGTTTGATTTGGCAGAGTTCCTACATCGCACTGTGCATTACAAGATGTAACGAGTCAGTTCGAGCTCAACGGAGGCTCCACGAGCTAGAACGCACAGAATCATATACGTAAGGCCAATTTCCATCGAGCGATCCACCGTATCCAGCACGTCCGAGATTTGACATCGTCCAAGCTAGAGAAGTGATCGTTGGTCTCAGCTCGACACTTTTCTCAAGAAGCAGAGAGAGAGAGAGGAAGGTAGCTCACCAGCGGGCCAAAGTCCAGAAACCTTGACATCTCCAGGTAGAGAAGCTGCGACTTCAATGTAGCCTCCGACGAAACAGAATTCTGGAGAAGAGATTAGAAAAAATTGAGTCAGGTTTGCGAGAACCAGACAAAGAAGAAATATGATCGACTGACTGTTCCATGATTGGATCATTCCGCTCAGATCTATACATAATTTCAAGCAGGGATCAGTGATAGTTCGAGGTAAGAGATCGTTTTGACTTACAACCGAGACCGTGAGAAGTCGAGTTCGGTTCTTTGGTCAATTCAAGGACGAGAGCTCCGTCTTCAGTGTAAGCATTCTCGGGATCGTACCTACTCATGGTGAACCGTGTGAACTTAGGATGTGAGAGAACGAGAAGGAGACGAGAGCTTTTTACCATTCAACATCGTTTGTTTGCCTGAGAACCTCAAAATCTGGTCAACGCTCGGACATTCGAGATAGATTCGAAGCTGAAAGCAACTCACCAGTAGTGTAGATCGACAGCCTCCCAGTATGGATCCATTCCAGGGTAAAATTGACGACCTTCTTCGTTGAACTCATCGGAAAAGACAAGCTCATACTCTTTCCCGTCGAAACCGGTCCTAGTCAGCGCTTCTTGAGGTGTATCGGGATCAATCAAGCCTCTATAGGCAGGCATTTCAGGAATCTGAGAGTCAAAGTGAAGAATAGTGTTAATAGGAAAGAGATGGAGAGAAAGAGGAAAAATTCGAAGTACTTGAGAAGTTCCGTTCGTTCCACTCAATCCAGTAGCTCCGAAAGTCTACCACGAGATGCTTCGCGTCAACACACACATCGTTTCAGATTGAATTAGAGAAAATTACTCACACTTATTTCAGGAGTACTCAACCAATCGTAAATGGGATAACCAGCAAAGAGAGCAATTATTGCCGCCAATACAATTCCGACCGCCATCATGTTCAGCAGTCCCATACAAGATACTCCTAAAACTCCTGCTGTTCTCTTCCTGTAATCTTTCGGCTCTAGTAACCTTCGTTCTGGTCCATAAGTTTTCAATTTTTCTCCCGGATCGTGCAGCTCGTCGTCTGCTTCAGGAAAGCTAGTCGTCGTGAATAAGTAATCTTCAGGTCGAGGGGAGACGTCGTATCTAGACGAATGATTGTGGGAAGAACCGGCGGGAGATCCGTAAAGAGGAGAATCGAAAATCGAAGAAGCTGGAGAACCTCTCAGGTTGCTTGAACCGATCGCTGGAGGAACCATAGCTCCGTGACCGTGAGCGGAAGAAGCTGGAGAGTACAAGAATTGTTTTGTCGGAGTCTATCCGTAACATTGAGAATGTTAGAAAAACGCGACGAAAAAAGTGGTTCGGTGGGAAGTGACTTGCCCATTCTGCTCTCGGTCCTCGAACGTTCATAGCTTGTTCCGTCTCGCTAGCTTGTGCCAAACTTGAATGAGAATGAGAGACCGTCATCAATGCCGCTCTGTGTTGCGAAGGTTGAACGAGAGGAGGCAGCGGTACCAGAGGAGGACTTGAACGACCACTCATAACGTTTCGATCGTCGAAAGGATCGTTACTGAAGCCTTGAGATTGAGACTGAGAGCGGTTGCGGCGGTGAAGAGGCGAAGTGCTGCTGGTGAATCCCGTCGAAGAGCTTCCTTCTGGAAGATTTGAACCATGCGGCCTCGTTCGATTTGAAGCCATTCCTTGCTATTCAGGTGAACCGTGATGAAAGATCGAGCTAAGAGATAATCGAAGGATTTGCTGGGAGGAAAGGGAGCGAGCGATCGAAGAGTCGAAGAAGGTTCTGTGAATAGGATAGAGTGAGCGAGTGGGTTGTTTCCGAGATCGCGACGAAGAAGTAGAAGTGCTTGATCGTCGAGAGTGTCGGTCTGTATGAATGGGAAGCGTGATAGATAGAAGCGAGCCTTTCAAGTCCCGAGTCTTGTTACGGTAGTGACAGCTTGGCTCCCCCTCCGCATACAACGGTCCGCCGCTGCGTTTCTTGCTTCAATTCGACGAGCCGAGCTTTCCGAGCTTCTATCGCTCTTGGCTGCGTTCAATGAACATTGTTCTTGAGAGACGCGGGCGAACTGTAGGATTTGCGCAGTCAGTCAGAATGCAGCTTGAGTACGATTCCTTTCGTGATGCACTTACCAAGACTCCTCCAACTATAGGCTGTATCCTGCTGCCTTTCAAAAGCTGTTCTTGATTCTCAAAGCCAAGTGTTGAATGACCATTGACAAGAAGCTCAGAGAGACTCGAGATTTCGCGTCTTTCTTCCGTGTTCCATTCACTGATTCTGAGTCTGAGCCATCCTTCGTCTCTCGTAAGCCTAAAGCGATGTAATGTATTGACTTTATGTTGATTGGGAATTGTTTATTGAGAATGTGAGATGGAAGCAAGTTCACGGGAAAGCTCTGCAAGGGAGAGGAGAGGGGAGTGCAATTGAGCTTGTAGATTATTGTGAAGTGCTGCTCTAGGTCGTTGTCAAGTGTAAGGAGTAGGAAGAGGAGAGCTGACTCCATTGGGGAGGTAGGAAACGGCCAAGTTCATCTCCGCTCTTCCTTCATCCCTACGACACTATGCACTACGACTAACTTTCAACAATAGCCTCCCGGAACAGCCTCGAATCAGCTCTACTGCACCTGCAGCACCTCGACGCGTTCTCTGCTCCACGTCGAGGTTACCTCTCATCGTTTCTCTCACCTCGCCTCGCACCTTCCCCCATCATCTAAGCATCAAGCACTACCGGCAAGGCTACAGGCCGTCAGACTACTTTGAACGCTCACTCAGGTGATCTTTCAACAATGCCAGTTAGCTAGCAAGTTTGTTTCTACGGCTCCCGATACTCGACAACATCGTTCAACTACACTCGGCTACAACTTGGGAAGAATCTAGACATCACTAAGGTAGCTGCGTGGCGAGTAGACACGCAAAGCGAGCAGAGAAGGACGATTTATCATGAGGAAAGTGGAATCGAAAAAAGAACGCGACAATGTCAGGTTCTGTAGGAGCTCTCATCGACATTCCCAGTGGAGAAGATCTCTGTAATCGTAACTGAGTCTTCGATTCGGAATGATTTGAATGCCACGGAGAGCGATTGATTTTCAAATGGGAGAAACTGCAAAATGACAAAATTGCAACCTTGACTTGCCAACGACTAAGGGGAAACCGTGAAAGGCGAACCAAGGACGATAGGTCAGCGATGAGCGCCCTTCGGAGGGATTAAGAGAGAGAGAAGGCGCGAGGAGATTGAAAGGAAACTCACGAGGCGAAAAAAACTCCAACTTGTCGCACCTTGAGAAACTGCATGCTGACCAAATCGGCTCGTCAAAGTCATGAGTTGCGTTTGATAACGTGGATCTGTTTCGGGCCGTAGAGAACCTAGTCGGGCAGAGGGGAAAGGTGAAGTTGAATGAAGCGAAGGAGAAGGAATCGAAACCGAAGGAACAGACAGCTTCCGGATGCCTCTCCAGTCAGATTATCATGTATCTATTGCGAAGTATCACATTGTCAGCCTCAAGCAAGAGCACTGAGGGAACAGCGAGACGGAAGAAGCGATAACTCACCTCGAGCGAAACTAGAACACGCGAACTTGTCGAGTCGGTGAGGTGTAGTCACTGTAGCCTCTCAGATTCATCCTACAACCTTTCTGCGTCTGCTAGTGGAGATGCGGTGTGGTTCGAACGGCGCGGAAGATGACACCGTCGAAGAGAAGAGATTAGCTCGCTGGAAGTGTGAGCGTGTCTCGTTCTGAGGCTGTCGGTAGCTGGGCATGAGCATCTTAAAGAGAGTCGAGTGACGAAGGCAGAGTGCAGTAGGCCGAAGGAATAGGGAATTGAACTTGGCCGGAAACTAGCTCGGTACTCCATGTCCTCACACCAATCTCCCATTTCAGCTACTACTTTTCACCGGTCACCTCTGAACGACTCGGTCAATTCGGTATACTCACAAACTACCAGTGCTTACCTTGTACAATTCGATACAGTCACGCTTCTCCTCGTCCTCGCTCTAGTCTCCACCCCCACTCACCCCTTTCTCAGTCAGTTCGCGACCGATGAAAACAGCATGGAAGAACTATTTAAGCTCTCGCAGTCGAGCAGCTAATTCAGGACTAGCGTTGACAGGGCCACGAGATTTCACTCGACCGGTTCTTTTTCAATTTCCAACCAACGCTCAAGCGGGAAATCCTTTCTGCCGACGACTCGAAAGCCGTACTTCTAAACGATAAGACCGGTCTCGTCTACATAGAAGAAGGAAACGAGGAGCCCCGCCTTCTTCTCGGATCTTCACCTCTCTCTCTCTCTCTCTTTCTCTCTCACACTTTCGCCAACTCTTTTGAGCTCGACGCAAATGATTCTCTCAACAGCTCTCGCAGCGACACTAGCAACAACTATCGTTACCGCCTCGGCCGTTCCAAGAACCAAGAGATGGTCTTCTCCCTGTGCTGAACTTTGGGCGACCGCACCAAAATTACTCTCGAATCTCGAAGTTTACGCCGCTCAAGATTACCCTGGTGAGCTCTTCTTTCTCTAGAGACCCTACATTCGTCGTCGTCGTCGTCATCGTGTAATAGTAGCTGAAGTTCCCGTGCGCTTCGTGACTGTACAGCTGGAACAAATTTCACTGCAGCAGATTGGGGTCAGTACGGCAGTCCAGCTTACCCGAATCCAGTTCCAGGACTACCTGCTTTCTGTCGTTTCGGAGCTTGGATCCACACTTCGAATATGTCAAAGGTGAGATTCTTCGCCAGCGTTTGCCCCTTCAGAAAGAGTGTTTAATCGATTGCTCTGCTCTTCCTAACAGGTTCAATTCGAGGTTTGGCTTCCTACTACCGACGCTTGGAACGAACGTTTCATGATGGTTGGTAACGGAGGGTGAGCTATCCTTCCTCATGGCTCCTCAGCCGTTGTTCGGAGCAGAAAAGGAAAACTCGATAGTCAGATTCGCTGACAATGTTCGTCTTCTTTCGGACACTCGCAGAGATGCAGGAGGTGTCAACTTCCTCGATATGGTATGAGCCCTTCTGTACTCAGACTCCTCTACACGAAACTGATCCGAATACTTCTCCTCTAGGGTGTTCCGCTCACAAAATACCACTTTGCTGTCGCCTCGACAAACGCTGGTCACAACGGAACTTCCGGAGACGGAACTTTCGCCATAGCCAAGTACGCCTTTTTCCCCAATCCGAAGAAGCTTCTCTCACTGACTTCTTCTCTTCGCTCTTTGGCGCAGTCCCGAAACTCAAATTGATTTCGGTTGGCGAGCAGTTCACCTCACGACTGACTACTCGAAAGCTATCGTCAAAGCTTATTACGGAAAAGCTCAAAAGACTGCGATCTGGAACGGTTGCTCTTCGGGAGGCAAGCAAGGTCTCAAGCAAATTCAGTACTTCCCGACTTCGTACGATGCTGTCATTGCCGGAGCTGCCGCTCAGTGGTGGTGAGTTAAGGCTCTCTCTTCTCCCTTGAGCCTTGTTAGCCGGATAGGGCAATCGCAGCGAGGATGACAGGTCTTGACCTTTTGCCTCAGCGACGTTGCGCTCGTTTTGTTCACAAGCCTCTCGTTCTTTTCTCTGACATCGTTCTACCCGACTTACAGGACTCACTTGAACGCTCAAACCTACCGCATCAACGCTATCGTCAACGCGCAAAACACTTCTCGCTATCTCAGCGCCACCGATTATGCCACAATCGGAGCCGAAGTTCTTCGACAATGCGACGAGCTCGACGGTGTCAAGGATCAAGTCATTACGAACCCTTACGTTTGCCGACCTCAACTCGATATTCTTTCCTGCAATCAACCTACCGCCAACCAAACCAGCTGTCTAAGTGATGAAAAAATAAAAACGATGTATACGATTTACGCAGATTATCATTCGGTGACCACAGGAGAGTTTCTCTTTCCTGGCTTCGCTCCTGTAGGGTCTCTTTCGACTGTTTCCACTCGAGTCGCACGTCGCTGAGCTTCTTGTCACTCGTAATAACAGGGAAGTGAAGGTCTCGCCGCATTCTCAGTCACTGGTTCTCCTTACGGTCCTGGTCCTGATTTCTTCGAGTATCAAGTTCTCAACAAGACTGAAGTCGGAGCATTCAACCAAACGAACCAAGTCGAGTTTGAGAAACTCATCAAGATCGCCGACGAAACTGATCCCGGACAGACGAATGCTATCGATGGCAACTTGAAACCTTTCATCGACAACGGAGGAAAACTCATCACTTACGTCGGATTGGCCGATACTCTCATTCCTACTGGATCGACTATCTGGTACTACGAAGTGAGTTTTGCGCTCGTTCTCAATTCCTTTGGCAATGCTGACCTTTACATCTCTCGATCGATACAGCACGTTCGAAAGACTCTCGGATACCCTTTGGACCTCGACGATTCATACCGTCTCTTCACTGGTGAGCTTACTTTCTCTCTCTGTTCTGTTCTGTTGCGTCAACTTGTCGCTGACTTTTTACGCCCGAGCCCTCCTCAGTTCCCGGTATGGCTCACTGCTCTGGAGGAAACGGAGCCTACAACTTTGGAGCGGCGAGCCAGAAACCTGACGCTTCGGGAGCTACTGGTCAATCTTCGACTTTCGATAAAGAACACGATATGGTTCTCGCTGCTCTCGATTGGGCAGAGAACGGAAACGCTCCTAAGCAAATCATCTCTTCGAGCTACGTCAAGGCGAACAGAACTCAAGGTGTAGCTTTCCAGCGTAAACTTTGTCCCGTGAGTTCTTCCTCTTCCCTCGAGATCTTCAAAAACCTGTAACTTATAGTTTATCTCTGACGTGCTCCAACAGTACCCTCAAGAAGGAGTTTACATTGGTGGAGACGTCAACTCGGCTGACTCGTTCGAATGCAGAGTCAAAACTTTCAACTGAACTTTTAACCTGCGTAACTTCCTCCTCCTTTTCGCCTGTTTCATCCTCTCTGTCTTTCTCCTCCGTCAACAATCTTTTCACTTCACCTCTTCCTGCGCGCAGACGTGAGGCTTCGGTTTCGGTTTTTTGTATTCGGTTTTCAATTTTGGGAAAATGGAAATGTAACAAAATGAATCTCTCCCTCACCCCATTTTCCGGCTTGTTCTACGTGAGAGTACATCCTTGTCTGAACTTGGTGAGAATGTGCGAGAAAGGGGTCGCGGTAACGATTTGCTCAATTTTTCCTCTCTCTCTCTCTCCGCATTCACTCAACATGCCGTCTCCACCTCCTGAACCTGCAGCAAAACGTCAAAAGACTTCCAACGAAGTCAAGTTACCGTTCTATTCCGGTCTCCTCGACTCTGAGAACGTTGAGAGATTGGCAACGGCTCACGCTTCCTCCGAACCTTACAAACACGCCGTCATCAACCAGCTCTTCGATCAAGACTTCCTCAGGAAGGCTAGGAAAGAGATTACTGAACAGTTGAGCTTCACAGAGAAGGAGACTGATATCTGTACGTTCTCTTCTCTTCTTTCATCTTTCCATCATCTTTACTGAATTTCATCTTCTTCCACAACAGACAAGGTGAGTTCAGGACCTGGGAAAAGTCTTTAGTAGCCTTTCACTTGACCACCGCTATACATGTAACAGATCAATCAAACTGGAGATTTGACAAATTTGTCTGGATTACCTGAATCTGAACTCGCACTCCTCCCAACCCTCCTCGAACTACGCGATGCGCTTTACTCTGAAACCTTTCGTAAATTCTTACAGAAAGTGACAGGTTGTGGACCTCTGAGTGGAAGTAAAACGGACATGAGTTGCGCAGAATACAGTCAAGGTTGCTATTTATTGAATCACGACGATGTTATCGGTACTAGGAGGATCTCTTTCATCCTATACTTACCTCTAGACGAGCCTGCATGGAAACCTGAGGTGAGTTCTAGGCTTCTATTCGGAGGAAGAGTGCTCAGATTGTTGACATTTCGTTATCAAAGTGGGGAGGAGCTCTCGAACTCTACCCCGTCCTCGAAGCAGATGACAAGAACCCTGATCGACCTAACGTACCCGTCTCTAAACCTACCAACATCATTCCCGTTCGTTCTCCAGTCACTGCTTTCGTATCCGAATTATCTGTCAACTGATCAACCTTTCGCAAACAGCCCTCTTTCAATCAGTTCGTGTTCTTCGAAGTTCAACCCGGTCACTCTTTTCATTCTGTGGAAGAAGTCGCAGTAGTCGGAGATGGTCAAAAGGGGGGAGTTGGAGCTCGAGTCAGTCTGTCAGGTTGGTTCCATAAACCGGTCGAGGGAGAAGAAGGTTACGAAGGAAGTGAAGGTTTCATGCCAAAGAGTAGTTTGCAACAACTTGTGAGTTTCAGAGTAATTCCGCGGGTCGAGCTCGAATTGACCCTCTTCTCGCGTTTTTCGCACAGTATGCTACAACTCTTTCAGCTCCTACCCCCTACCCTGAACCCCTCTCCCTCCCACTACCTACTATTCCTTCCTCTTCAGATCTCGCCTACTTGTCAAAGTACCTCAATTCGGCTTACACTTCCCCAAAGATTATCAACCATCTCCGTTCTCAATTCGTCGAAACTTCTCACCTAGTCCTGTCCGATTTCCTCTCCCCAACCATCGCGAACGAACTCGAATCTCTGATCAAAGCTAAAGATCTAGAGGTAGAAAAGGGTAGAAGAGGAGTCGAAGTGAATGGACAAAAAGTCAATTTGATTCCATCTCATTCGACTGGAGAATCTCTAGAACAAGGTTGGCAAGTAGTAGGACCTCCTCACTTACAACGTTACCTCTCGCTTTCTTCTACCGCACCTTCCAACACCACCACCACTGCCAGTGAAAGACTCGAAACCATGTTGAGGGAGCTACAAGGATTGTTCACTTCGAACGCATTCGCAGCTTTGTTGGCTTGTTTAACTTCCCTTCTACCAGTCGCTCACACTACCAACATCCGTCGATTCCGTCCAGGACTCGATTATACTCTAGCTAGGGGAGAACCCGCTTCGAGTGGAGAAGAAGAAGGGGAAGAGGGAGAGGGAGCTCAAGCTAAGCTGGATGTAGGATTGAATTTGACTCCGAAACAAGAGAAGGAAGAAGACCAAGAGATTTGGGAAGGTGGTGAAGCTGGTGGATGGGATATCTGGCTAGTTGGAGACGAGGGAGGTGATGAAGCCACTTACGGAGGGGGAGGAGGAGGAGGAGCGAAATCTAAATCGGAGGAGCCTGCAGCCAATGAGGAAGCGGCAGAAGAACAACAAGCGGACGAGGAGCAAGAAGAAGAGGATGAGGATTCAACTTTGTTGAGTCTCGAACCGACTTTCAACAGATTGCACCTCGTTCTGCGAGACCCTGGGGTTCTCGGATTCGTCAAGTATGTCAGCGCGAAGGCTCCTGGAAGTAGATGGGATGTCAACGGAGAGTGGGAAGTCAGAGGTATCGAGGAGGAAGAGGAGGAAGAGAATCAACAGTAGACATTGTTTCACGAATTGAGCCAAATAGACTTACTTCTACTAGCTATCCATTTTTCTCGAATTGGGGCGAGTCGTTACTTTCTTCGTCTCAGGAATCGTGAAGGTTGAAGGAAATCGGAAGCTCGAGTTCCGTCGTGGATTCGGCGCCTCGAGCTCCTTCCGGGAATTGACCTGAGCGCGAACGACACGAGGTCATTCTCGGCTCATTCGCCTCGATCTCCGATCAGGAGGCGCTTCCTTGAAGGTCACTTATCCCTGTGCGCGTTGTGCCGTTCCGTCTTTTCAATTTTCGACTCTCCTCCTGTTCGTCCGTTGAACTTTCCACCGCGATTGAGCCTACAAGCGATATGGCTCCTCGACCACAACGAAGAGCTCAAGGTACGGTACCTGTACTGACGATTGAGGAACAGAGTGAGTCTTTCCGCCCAGTCTCTTTTTTCTTGAGCTAACGCCTTTTTTCTCTACGAGTTTAATAGTGGAGCAGTATCAGCAGAAACTCGATACAGCGTTGAACCGTAAGGTCGCAGTAGTAGGCGAGAGAGCTATTGGAGAGGAAATCCAAAAGGTTTCGAAACGAGCAGAAATTCTAGCAAAGCAATTGCGTGTGTTCTTGTTTCCCTTCCCAGCTCTCGCTCACTTTCTCATCACACAAGTCCGTGAGGAGATAGTTTCAGTAGATCCAAATGTCCCAGATCCTGTGGCGGTGGATCAAGTCAATTCGAGCTGGATCAATCTGATTCAGACGAAGCAGATGCAAGAAGTATGTAACGCTAGAGATAAATTGTACAGATTCGTGAGTCTTTCAAAATATGGAGGGATGAAGTCAAGGTCGCTGACACTCATAACGATTCGAGATGGAACAGCAAGTTTCCACTTTTGCGAGGTTTGTCAAAGAGAGAGATATTGAAGCTTTGCTCAATCTATGTAAGTTTTCCTAGCCTGTGGGTTCTGGGAATGAAATACTGACGATTCATTGCCATTGAATAGTAGGGAAAGGTAAGAAAGATTCAGAAGTGCCGTCTCTCGCTCCTTCGCTGACCGAACACCGCTCTGCATCAAGCTTGCGAAAATTTCCTAGAATTCGCTCCTTCTTCCTCTGCATTAGCTGCCAACAGTATAGCTTTGCTCGTCTTCCGAAGTCAACAGAAATGGGTTATATACTACTGTGAGCACGGCCTTTTCTTCTCGTCGCACCGACTCTGATGGGTTTTCCTCCTCTCGACAGACAATGCTTTCGCACACCCTCTAGAATGTAAAGAAAGCACCTTCGTGATACACCCTCACGCTTTCTTGCTCAGTGTGTCTCACACTGGGATCGCTTTCGCCGGAGCGATACGACTTTTGCTCGACTTTGGAAAAACTGTGTGTTCTCCGCTCTCTCCCCGACGACTCCCAACCTAGCCTATGGTCTCAACATTCTCGATGGAGACAGCTTCAAGGAGATCCTCTCAAGTCACTCCTACAGGCCGGTAGTCTCCGAATTCAACATCGAATCTCTAAAAGAACGAAAATCTCAATTTTAAAAGTTTGCGCATTCTACGGCACCGTGATCGGGTTGAAACAAAACAGGAGTGCAGCTCACGAGATGGTATTGCAAGGGATCGAGATTGGACTTGAACCGTCTCTCTCACATCGACAACGATTGTATTATTTCCCTCACTTGTCGTTGTCGTCACCACAGTCCTTTACTGCTACTACTCGATTATAAGATCTTCGTTTCCTCCTTTATTACCGTATACAGAAAAAAAAAGGTAGATGTCGATGTTGAGTAGTTTGCATTCGCTTTTTGTTTTCTCAACCTAGAGGTGCATTCTTTTTAGGTTTCTTCTTTTTAGGACCTTTTGAGAAACTTCTCCAATCGGTTACTCGATCTTCTCTAGATTCTATTTTATCCCAACATAGAAGAAAATCATGAGAATCAAATCAGCTCAATGAATCAGTAAGGAGGAAGAAGAAGAGAGAGAGCGCCATACCTTCCCAACGTTCTTTTTCTTCAGCTTTACGTTTCCTTTCTGCTAAAGCATCTTCAGCTCTTTTAGCTTCTGCACCTTCTGCAATCATAGTCATTTTTTGTACCCTATACAGAATAAAACATCATTTCTCATTTAGTTCAAGAGGATTACCGATTCAAGGAAAAGAGAGAGAATTGGGTTTTCTTACCTCCTCCGTCTCAATTCTTCATCAATCATGATCTCTTTCGCTTTCTTCTTTACCCTGTCTTTGTAACCTTCTTCGTAATTACCGTCTCGTCCAAATTCTTTCTTGATCTTTTCGTGATCGTTGGGTACATCGGGTTTCAATCCCAAATCTTTTAAAACTAAAAACCTAGCTCCTCTCATCACGTCGTCTAAAGCTTCTCGTTTCGCTGGGTCTGTCAATTCTGTTTGTGCCTATTCGATACCATCGATTCTTTCTGGTGAGTGAAGAGTCCAAAGAATGCTAGAAAAGGGAGAGAGAAAAGAGAGCGAGTTTTTCACTTTTTTGAGTAAATCGAAAGCTTCTATACCTCTGGGATGTTTCAATTTATCTGGATGAATCAATAATGATTTTTGACGATATTTACGTTCTGTAACAAGGAGTAAGTACACAAAGAGAGAGAAGAGAGAGAGAGAGAGAGAGAGGAAAAGAGGTAATTTACGAATATCTTTGTCAGTTACTTCTGAACCTGGCATCCAATTCAATTCTAATATCTCGTAAGGGTTCAATTTGAAACAACCTATCACTCTCATCACCTGAAGTCCTCAAGATCCAATGTCAGCCAGAAGAGAGAGAAGAGATGAGATGAGATGATTAATTGACGTACTTCTTGTTCCCTCGACAATAGTGAAGCTTCAGAGTTAAGTAACTTTTCAAACTCTAGATCATCGAATTCTGGCACTTCTAGTTCTTTACCTTTCCCTTTGAGATCTGACATTTTCGACGTGTTTTTGTCAGAGAAAGAGAAGTTGTCGAATTCGACGCGCTATTAGCTCTTTCTCCCCGCTTCCTCTTCGATGAAACAGCTCGAGATAGACCAAGATAGATTAGATTCACCTACACCCCAATCCCTCGATCTCGAATCTAAATGGTCAATCACAAATTTGACAGTTTCAATCCCCTCTTCTTCTGCTTCTTCCGGCTCCACTTCCACCTCCTCCTCCTCCTCAACGATTGGATCTAGATGGAGAACGAAAGAGTTTTATATCTACTACCTAGTCTTCTTGGTAGTAGTACCTCAAATGGTTTGGTCTCCAATAAAGATTTCTTCAAGTCAGTCAACTTTCATTCTCTCTCCCTCTTTCGGAAGACTGATTGAAGAAAGAGATTCGCGTGTATGTGTGTGTAGACAAGAATCCACTGTATTGGACCTATCAACATAGATTGAACTCAGGTTGGATATTCGGTTGGAAAGTAGTTAAGCTTCAAATATTCTCTCTCTCACTCTTCTATCTATCTCTCTCTCTCTCTCTCGCAATACTCACCTCAAACCTGCTCGAAAACTTGTTACTCGGTTAGGACAACTCTGATCATCAATACCACTTGTTCCGTTCAAATTTCCCACTCCTTTCAACCCTCTTTATCGTTTTCCTCTCTCTTTCACATTTATCTCGTTCTAGATTATTCAAACAACAACAACAACAACCTCCTTCGAAACACTCGCGCTCAAACTTTATCCTCTCGTTTTCTTTATTGATGCTCTCAGTGATGCACGGTACGAGTTTATTGAAAATGGTTGGAATCTTGTGGGTGAATTGGAAAATCGCTAGATTCGTTTTAAACGACAACAGTAATCGAGGAGGAGGAGGGTACATCAAGAGGGAATGGGTACCTTATTTGACTTGGGGATTCAACGTAGTGGTTCTGTTTGCGAATGAGATTTATGGTGGGTATGAGTTTGGAAAAGTTTTCAAATTTTTGGGTTGGTTGGTGAGCTTCTTGTTTCTCTTCTCTCTCTTTTTCCTCCTGGTTGTTTCCAAAAAGAAATTTATCAAGGCTAATTGATTGGTTGTAAAAACGATAGGACGAGTACAAAGGGTTGTTACCTAGATGGCAAATCATGTGGAATATTTCAATGTTGAGAATTATTTCTTTCAATATGGAATTGTATTGGTCAACAACAACAACAACTACTACTACTACTACTTCAAGTTCATCTAAACATTTACCACCTCCACCTAGAACCGATTCTTCAGGGAATGATAATTACTCTTTTAAACTTTTCCTCTCTTACGTTCTCTACCCACCACTCTATTTGGCAGGTCCAATAATTTCTTACCCTTCTTTCCTCTCACAATTATCATCATCACCATCGCCACCTCCTCCTCCTCCTCCACCCTCTCAATCTTCCTCTAACTCCATCTCTAACGAAACTCGAGAAACTTCCCTCTCTTCGATCCTTCGTTACTCTTTCAGGTTCCTCTCGAGTTTGTTGACGATGGAGTTGATACTACATACGATGTATGTTGTAGCTATAAAAGATTCAGGAGTTGCATGGTGGGGGAATTTGAATCCTTTACAAGTTAGCATGGTAGGTTTTTGGAATTTAATCATAGTTTGGTTAAAAGTGAGTACCGATGTCCCCCTTCCTTCCTTCTTCTTATCGTCTTAACGAGAGCTGACGAAAATATTGCTGTTTTAGTTGTTGATCCCTTGGAGGTTTTTCAGATTAGTAGCTTTGATAGATGGAATCGATCCACCAGAGAATATGGTTAGATGTATGGCAAACAATTATTCTACTCTAGGGTTTTGGAGAAGTTGGCATAGGAGTTACAACTTGTGGATCATTCGGTAAAAAACATAAACAACCTTTTCTATGTCTCTCTCTCTGTCTCGGTTGACGAGCTGACTCTCTCTCACACACCTCACATGCACTTGACTTTTTCTCTAATTAGGTATTTGTATATACCTATAGGAGGTTCGAAAAGACCTTTGGTAGCTACTTTGGTAGTGTTTACGTTTGTCGCGTTGTGGCATGATCTGAGATTGAAATTATTAGTTTGGGGTTGGGGGATCAGTTTGTTTGTTTTACCTGAAATGATTTGTACTCACATAATACCTTACAAAAAGGTATGTCTTCTTTCCATCTTTCGATCTTTTCTCTCTCTCTCTATCGAAACTGAAAGTTTTTTTGGGGGGGCGAGGAGTAGTTTGGAGATCGAATTTGGTATAGACATTTGGCAGCTTTTGGAGGAGTTTTCAATATCTTGTTGATGATGACTGCAAACTTGGTCGGGTTCGTAGTTGGAATCGATGGTGCCAAAGCTTTATGGTTTAAAATGTTGGGTACTACAGAAGGTAGGTTAAAAACAACAAAAACTCATTTCCCCCCGCCCCCTATTCTCTTCTGGTACAGATTGATGATTGAGAAACTGACTGACAATGTGTTGTGTTTGTGGTCTGAAAAAAGGGAGAGTGTTTATGATAGTAGCTAGCGCTTGCTTGTTTGTAGCGGTTCAAATCATGTTCGAATATCGGTCAGTTGAAAAACGTCTCTCTACTCTTGTCGAATGCATGGCTGATTTCAAATCGATTCACTGTCTAGTGAGGAGGAAAGAAGAAGAGGTATAAATCGTAGATGTTGAACAAGAGAGGGAGGGACCTTTGTTTGAAAAATGTCAAAACTGATTGAAGATAGAGCTGGAACTCTTTCTCCCCCTTTTTTATCTATGTATTTCTCTGTTTGTCACGATGTGTTGAGACATTCAGCGGCTCGTGTGTGTCTTTCTCGGGTTGAGAGACTGAGTGGAGTGACGATTGATGCGACGGAGATAGACATTTCTCCGTGATTAGGTTTCTCTATTTACACGTTCTCTTCAAGCTTCAGGCTGCTTCCAAGAGTGTATTAAATTTACTTGTAACCTGCCCAATCCCACTATCCGTGTCCTAGAATTTCTCATCGAGAGTGATTTTTGAGAGAGAGTCCCTTTGAGGGGACGACCTCGACCCGTCTCCTTTGCTCTCATCTGACTATCGATATGTCTACTCAAACTACTACTGCCCCTGCTCAAGAGGTCGCTCGTACGTTCATCTCTTCCCTTCTTTCATCTCGAGTCGCTGCAGGAGACGGAGATTCTTTCATCGAAAACTAACTCTCCCATCCTTGATCTCTCTTTATTAACACCTGAACTCGCTTGAACTACCTATACCTATTCTACAAATCTCTTTGAATCTGCACAATACCGCTTTCGATTCCTCACGCTCTCTATCATTGAAACGCATTTCCGCACGACCTCTCTCTCATCTCCCTGTTCCCGTCTCTCTTGTGTTCGCAACTCTCCAACTACAACCTGAACAGTTCCCACCGCCACCCTCGACAAATACAAGGCAGCTGCAACCGTCGTTTCTTCAGTTCTCTCGCAATTGATTTCGAAAGCTACCGATGGAAAGAACGTTTTGGAACTCTGTCAAGAAGGTGATAAATTAGTAGAGGAAGGTACCAAAGGTCTTTACAACAAAGTAAAGGGTACCCCTAAAGGTGAGCTAACTCTCCTCTTCAAACATTTCTCGAAAATCGAATTTCAACTAAACTCTTCTATTACTCTTTTTCTCGTGCATTTCTTTGATTAGGTATCGCTTACCCTACCACCATCTCTGTAAACAATGTTATTCAAGGTTTCTCCCCCGTCCCCAGTGACAAGGAAGGTGCTGCTCAAACTCTCAAATCCGAGGATGTCGTCAAAATCACAGTTGGTGCTCACATCGATGGATACCCTGTCGTCGCTGGTGAGACGTAAGTTGAATTCTACCATATTGTGCTCACACATGCGCGCGAAGGAAGAGAACAGAGAAGATTGACAAAACTCCAAAATATCTCTTTTCTTAGCATTGTTGTTGGAACTGAATCCGTTTCTGGAGTCAAGGCCGACCTCATTCAAGCGGCTTACCAAGCTGCTGAAATCGCTCTCCGATCTGTCAAACCCGGAGTTAGGAACTGGGAAGTTACCGATGCTATCAAGAACTTGTTGAAGGAGTACGAATCTTCTGGAGTCAAAGGTCTCGAAGGTATCCTCTCTCACCAAGTACGTTAATATTACGTCTCGATCGTATCAAGTAAAGCGTCCACAACTGATCACCAAAAACCGTCTTAAATGATAGTTCGCCCAAAACAACCTCGAGGCAAAGAAGGGATTGGTTTCGACTCCTACCGCCTCTCAACGAAGTGATTCCGATAACGCTTACGTTTTCGAGGAAGGGGAAGTTTACGGTCTCAACATTAACGTTACCAACGGTGACAAGACCGTAAGTCCGCCTCACCTCTAAACGAGGTAAACAAGACGGAAAACTGACCTGAGAGGAATCGATTTTTATCTTTACGTTTCTTTGTGAATGTTTAGCCCAAAACTGCCGATCTCGCCCGTACAACTATCTACTCGAAGGTTTCCGGTGCCGCTTACCAATTGAAGATGAAGACTTCCCGAGCCACTTTCTCTGAAATCTCTACCAAGGCTGGTTCATTCCCTTTCACTCTCCGAATTATGGAAGATGAGACTCGTGCTCGTATGGGAGTACGAGAGTGTGTTCAACACAACCTTGTCAAGGGTTACGATCTCATGTAAGCATTCATTATCTGATCAGGAAAAAAACAAGTCAGGTGAAAAAGAAAACTGACGAATTTCGATCCACCCGCTCTACAGGACTACCGATAAACCCACCGACCTTTCCGCCCAAATTTTCCTCACTTTCGCCGTTACCAAGACTGGTGCTACCCGAATCTCTTTACCTCCCACTTTCTACTCTCCCGAGAAGGTTAAATCTGAAGTACAACTTTCTGAAGAAACCAAATCTACTTTGGCAAAGAGTTTGAAACCCAAGGCACAAAAGAAGAAGAACAAGACTGAGGAGAAGAAGTAAAGAAACGAAGCCGAAATGGGTTGGGTAGTTTGAACATCTTAACTTTTGAAAAAAATAACTAGCAAAGCAAATTTTTCTTCTACATTTTTTCGTCTTGTTTTTTTCCTTTCTTCTCTTCTTTCTCTGTGTGTGTTTTTTCGTATTCGAGATCCTCGTACAGTGAACATTCTCAACTTGCACAGCATTGCTCAACATCTGAATTTTAATTTTAGTCGATTTACTAATGAGAGAAAGAGAGAATCAGATAACGGTACGTACGGCGACTTTCAGAGGTTCTCTTTCCTTCCACTCTCCGCTCTCTCACGTCGGGTCATCCTTTCGCACTGGCTTCTACACGTCTAGATCAATTACGATCTCATCTAGAATCGACTGAATCGACTGCCTATTCGACCTCGGCTTCATTAAACCCGGTTTCATCATCATCATCACCGTCTGACACCAACAACAAGGACAATAGTGATATGTCTTCTACTACTACTCAACAATCCCCTAAGATTACGCTCCATTGGTTGGAACATTCGCGAGCTCAGAGGATCTTGTGGTTGTTGGAAGAAGTAAGTTCTGGTCTCTCGACCTACGATCTCGTTAATTGCAGACAATCGGGCTCACGTACGTTGTCTGATGCCGTAGCTTGAGCTTCCTTACGAAAGTGAGTAGTCTGTCCAACGCTTCCGGATTCGCAGTCTCTGTCGAGCTAGGTTGAAATCCTCGCAAGACTTACTGACTCTTCTGGCTCTTTCTGCTGCCCACTTTACAGTCAAGACTTACCAGCGTGATCCCAAGACCATGTTGGCACCGAAGGAACTTTCTGAAATTCATCCTCTCGGAAAGGTTAGTTTTTCTTTTTCTTTCTCCTTTGCATACCTATCAGGTAGCTCGCACATGCTGATTCCATAACCTTCTTGATTACGTACGAACAGTCACCAGTCATTTCCGTAGTCGACTCTTCTTCCTCGACCGATTCGGAACCTCTCGTCGTTGCTGAGTCTGGAGCGATTTGCGAATTCCTCATCGAGCGTTATGGGCAAAAGCTCGGGTTCCCTGCCGATGGAGATACGAAACAACGAGCTGATTACTTGTACTGGACTCATTGGGCAGAGGTAAGTTACTTTTCTCTCTCTCTCTCTCCCCCCTCCAGTTTCCGGCGAGTTCTCATCGCTTCACCAGTAAGATTGACGATCGCATCTCGGACTTTGACAGGGAACGGCAATGACCCCCTTGATGATGGGAATCGTTTTCGCGCAAATTCCTAAACAAGCTCCATTCATCGTTAGGCCTATCATCAACATGATTCGAGATGGAGTCATGGCTCAGTTCATCCGACCCAGGTTGAAACAGAACTATGGCTACGTAGAGAAATGGTTGACTGGGAAAGAATTCTTCGTCGGAGGGAAATTATCTGGTGCTGATAGTGAGCTTTCAAATTCTCGCTTTTTCTTCGAAGCGCTCGCTGACTCTGACTCAAAAATTATCTTCACTACTTTGCGTAGTTATGATGTCTTTTATTGCAGAGAGTTTGGAAGCTGCACCTATCGATTCATCAGTTTATCCAAACGTTTCTCGTTGGCACAAATCTATTCAAACTCGTCCCGCTTATCAACGAGCTGAAGAGAAAGGTGGAAAGAATGATTTGACCATGTTTGTAAAGTAGATATATATTGATTGATTGATTGATTGATTTTGTAAAGACTATTTTGTATTTTGTATTGGAAAGATTAGAAAGAAAAGAATTTTCGCTTTGCACCGCGTAACGGACGAGAGCCGCTGCAGTAGCGATTTGGAGAAATCACAACATTTTCTGGAAATGACTCAATCTCTTGTTCTTTTGCAACTTTTTCTACATCTCTACAACTCTACATCCAAATCAGTGAGCCCAGCTACTAAACATTGATAGATAGAGTGATTAACCAACAACCTAACTCGCTCATTCAGTGTCTGGTCGTCGTCCTTCAGTCAGCGCAACGGATCCCATCTCCATTTCGATCTCTCCTCGTAACGCTTCCGCTTTCCCTCAACAAGCAGCTTCCCCTCCCAGTTATGCCATCTCTCCTCCTACAGGTGGTATCTCGTCCTTCTCTCAATCTTACGAAGCGAGACAACGTGCCGCCTCAGTACCTTTCCCTCAACAAGGAAAAGCTCTAGCACCTTTCCCAGTTTCAGAAGAACCTACAAAGATCCTCTTGTTGGAGAACATCAACACTTCTGCCGTTGAAATGTTGAAAGCTCAAGGGTGGTACGTAGAAGAGATTAAAAAAGCTTTGGGCGAAGAAGAGTTGATCAAGAAGGTCAACGAGGGTCAATTCGCTGCAGTCGGTATCAGGAGTAAGACCAAAGTTACTGCCAAAGTTCTCGCAGAATGCCCTACCGTGAGTTTTTTGAACGAGGCTCTTCGCTAAGAAATTGAAAAAAAAAACTGATGTTTCGTGATTTTCATTGTATTTCTCTAGCTCCTCGTTATCGGATGTTTCTGCATCGGAACGAACCAAGTAGACCTACTAGCCGCTGCCAAAGCCGGTATCGCCGTATTCAACTCTCCATTCTCGAATTCCAGATCGGTAGCGGAACTCGTCATTGCTGAAGTTGTCGCTCTCTCGAGGCAAATCTGTGACCGCACCAACGAGATGAGGCAAGGTATCTGGAACAAAGTTAGTAAAGGATGTTGGGAAATTCGTGGAAAGACTCTCGGTGTAAGTCAAAAAAAAAAATAGAAAATCTCGATCCTCCTCGAAATTTCGTACTGATTTTCCCTCATTTCGACAAAACGAGTTCAGATCGTTGGATACGGTCACATTGGTTCTCAACTTTCAGTACTCGCTGAAGCTATGGGAATGTCGGTCCTCTATTACGATGTCATCCCCATCATGCCTCTCGGTTCAGCTAAACAAGTCGACACTCTCGAATCCCTCTTGAACCAATCCGATTTCATCACTCTCCACGTTCCCGAACTCCCCGAAACTACCAACCTCATCTCTGCTGAACAAATCTCACAAATGAAGGACGGAGCTTACCTCCTCAACAACGCTCGAGGCAAAGTCGTCGACATTCCCGCTCTCATCGATGGATTGAAATCTGGTAAACTCGCTGGAGCCGCCGTCGACGTATTCCCTTCAGAACCTGCAGCGAACGGACCCAACTTCAACGATCAATGCAACCCTTGGTCTTCGGAACTTCGATCGTGCCCGAATTTGATCTTGACTCCTCACATCGGAGGATCAACGGAAGAAGCTCAATCGATGATCGGTGCTGAAGTAGGTGGAGCTTTGATCAGGTTCCTCAATTACGGTTCAACTTTGGGAGCTGTCAACTTCCCAGAAGTTCACCTCCGACCGATCCTCACCGATGGTACCGTTCGACTCTGCCACGCTCACTTGAATCAACCTGGTGTGTTGAAAATCGTCAACTCGGTACTTTCCGAACACAACGTCGAGAAGCAATTCTCAGATTCAAAGGTGAGTTTTTACTCTCATGGTTTCGAATCGCCCGACTGACTCGTCGTTCCCTCTCGTGTTACAGGGCGACATCGCTTACCTTCTCGCTGATATCAACGTCGCAAACGAGAACGAGATCAAAGAGATCTACGAAGCAATCTCTGGAGTGAGTTTGTCTCTCTCAATCACACTTGTTTTGTACTTCAAACTGATTTTCATTCTCCTCGACAGTCTCGTATGAACATCGCAACTCGCATGCTCTTCTAGATTATCACATTTCCTACATTGTTTCTTTCTATAGATTAGACTAGATTCTTTCCCTCTCCTTCTTCTTTCCTCCCCAGAAAATTCCCTTTCAACATTTCAGGGATTCCCTCTCATTCATTTCTCTTCATCGTTTTCTGCCACTCCTCTCTCCATCGACCCCTTCGTACACTTCATCACCATGTTCATTAGCTTTCAACAAACTGTTTAAATCAGAAAGAGATATCTTATTTTTCGTGCCCTCTACCAACTCTTCGTCCGATGCGAGCTGTCTCTCAAACCTCGTTTCCTTAGCTTCCCCATTCAGATTGAAGGTGCAGAGAATAGAGCAGAAGGGAAACAGGGATCAAGATTACGGAGAACGCTGCAGAATAAATCCACTGAATCGATAAATAGAGGAAAGAAAAAGCTCAACCTATCTCTGCTCTCTACTTATCGCCATCTCTCCTCGCTTCTCACCAACCTGATGTCTCTACTCGGTGACCATAGATTTGTGCCTTTCGACTAGAACCGTATCGCCTTTCAACCTTCGACATGCTCTTCGAAGTTGAAGTTGAATTTGAAGTCGGAGGTGGATTTTTGACCCTGAATTCGTCAGCCTCCAACTCCATACGGTACTGCACATGGGGATCTAGTTCGGACTGTCGCCTCTCCGGGCGAGGTGGAGCCTGTGAAGACGCTCCTTGTCCCGAAGCAGCTTGGTGTCGTCGATGGTTCTCCTTCCCAGAGCTGCCCTGAGTGTGCGACGCTTCGGCTTGCTGATGGTGCTGAGTAACGTGCCGAGTCGAGCCAGTAGCAACTGTACCTCCACCTCGAGGAGGGAGTATGCCAGACCCACTGTGCAAGTTTGATAGAACATCAGCAAGTCAACTTACCGTATTACGACCCCTGACTGAAGAGTTGACGCACCTTGGGCTTCTTAGATCTCTGAGCTGACCTGCGAGGTTCAGGTCGCTATCTTGACGTGTCATTGCGAGGTCTCCTAAACTTCCGCTGAGATCTTGTCCAGCACTAGACGTTGAAGACATGCTCCACCTGGAGAGTAGGGGCGCTGGAGGTGGACTAGGACCACGAGGAGGGCTCGGAGGGGGGGTCTCCCACGGTCGAGGCATCGTCGTGTGGAGAGAAAGAGAGAAAGAAGAGGAGAAATTTCTCAGGTTGACACCCTCTCGCGCTAACACCTGCCGACGGTCCCCAAAAAGTATTCAGTTTCATCGCAGAGAGCCGTGTCCCGAACGAAGTGAGACCTGAGGACCCGAGCTCGTGAATGTGCGAACGTGTTCGTGAGCATTGACCCACTGCGACTCGTTGGAAAGAAGGTCTACTTGCATACAGACAACAATCAGATGAAGGAAAAGAGAGAGAGGAAGAATGTAGAAACAACGAGATAGAGAAGAGAGATCGTAAAGAAAAAAGTAGAGCAGAAAAGAACTAAGTGAAGTTTTTGGGAAAGAAACAGCAGTAATGAAGGATATCGACAGACAGAGAGGCAAGAGAGATTAGGGATATACAGTAGCATCAGAGTAGAGAACGTAACGAAGACAGGGGATAGATACAAAAGAGACTACAGCGTAGCCCAGGAGGGAGCAGAGAGAGGATCCGTGATATCCCATTCGAACGACGGTGGAAGCTCGTTGAACGAGAGATCTGTTACCGCTCCTTCTGACGAGTACCACAAGTCTTGTGCTTTCGTCGGTGAGGAGGTTTGGGGTTTCTTGACAGGATCCGATTCTGCGTCGAATTTCGGTGATGCAGGCGTTTCTCCAGCTCCTCCTCCTCCACCTCCCACGAGTTCAGGGGTTTCTGCAGTGAGTGCCGATGAGTCGTCGGGAAGGTCGAATCCAGCCGCTGTCGAGTCGATGTACCAGTCGAAATCGAAAGCGTCGCCCGAGGAAGTCGCTTCTTTCGATTCGTTCTTTTTCGAGGTTGAATTCGATGAAGGGGTAGAGGAAGCGAGAACGGAGAAAGATGGAGGTTGTGCAGATGTATTTACGGGGACAACAGGAGGAATGAAAGAGTCGGTAGTTGCTTGTCCGGCGAGTTGAGAACCGAGATCGAGCGAGAGAGGAGCGGTGAGAGAAGAACTCGATCCGTTGAGGTCCTTGAGCATCTTCTCGATGAAAGCGTTCGGATCTTGGTCTGCTTCGTCTTCTTCTCGCTTGCGTTTGTTCGATAAAGACTCTTCCGGTGGTGCGGGAGGATCTTGAACCATTCGAGGGCTCGGCGAATTCGTCTTGAGCTCTTCTCGTAAAACTGCGAGAGTAGCTGCAGGGGAAGCTCCGACTCCATTGACGTCCTTCTTCGTACCTTTCTGTCCTCCTCGAGCTGGGGAAGGTTTCGTTAATTTCGAGAGGTTCGTTTGAGGAGAAGCTGCGGCGGCTGCTGGGGTCGAAGGTGAAGCCGTATTCGCAGGACTGCCAGTCGTTGCTCCTGACGCCGTTCTTCGATGTTTCATCGGTGGTGGTCGGAGATCCTCTACTCGTAAACTGTTCTTTTGTGCCATCATCGAGAATTGATCGTCTTTCGGAGAAGCTTGAGAATTCTGAGGTGGTCGTTGCTGAGGAGGAGGGTTTGTTGTCGTCGACGATGATCCAGTAGCGGCAGCTGCACCAGGTAGACGTTGTACAGCGTTCGCGCGAATGTACAACCAGCATTTTTGGAATTGATCGCGAAGAGAGGTGAGACCGGGAAGATCGAGAACGAATTGGTTCGTTCCGAGGACCCTAACTTGATCGTTAAATAGAGCGGCCTACCATGAAAGCTAACCGTGTGAGCATAAAGAGAGAGGGAGAGGTAGCTTGAGAAACTTACGAAAGTGAGAAGTTTCTTGACAGCAGTTTGATCGCCGGTCATGGCGAGGAACAACGGCAAAGTCTCGATGATACGACCTACGTGAGGTACGAGTTGACGAGTCATCTCCGTGACGGCTGCTTTCTGACTGTCTATCACGTTCAGAATCTTCAATTTCGCTGTCGAAATCGAAAGAGTATATTTAGCTCGAAGAGTCTCGTCTCAATTTAGGAACGATTTCCAACTTACGTCGAGTCGTCTCAATCTCATTCCTGATAGCTTGAACTATGTTCCGCGCTTGTGCGATCTGCTCCTGAGTCGGACTCGCGTTGATATTGCTCGCAGGTTTCGAATTCGGGTCGTTGTTCGATACTCCGTTCTGCTTCGCGAGTGCAGCAATTTGTTGTTGGGGAGTCATCGAAGGCGTCGGTTGTCGTCCAGGTTGTTGTTGCTGCTGCTGAGCTTGAACAGAAGGAGGTCGAGGAGGAACGCTTTGTTGTTGTTGTTGCTGTTGTTGAGAAGGATTGATCGTTTGGTTGCTAGGAACGGGAACGAGAGGAGGAGCTTGAGGCATACTCTGTTGACGAGCGTGAGCTTGAGCTTGCGCAGCTGCTTGAGCTTGAACTGCAGCTTGTAATCGAGCAGCTTGAGCAGCTTGAGCCTGAGCGGCGGCGAGAGCTTGAGCTTGTTGGTTGTCCTCTTGAGCTTTTCGTTGAGATTCGAGGATTCTCTGTTGTTGCATCAGGAGGTTCTTCTGCCAAGCTTCTTCGAACGGCTTGAGGAGTTTCTGATGAACTCGAGCCAGTTCGTACGAGATCCGTTGCGTGTCGTTCGGTGCACTCGCAAGGTTTGGAGCTGACGAGTCGACAGGTAGAGAGAGCTTCGCAGCGATATGATGCCAAGTTCCATGAGCGGTGACCTGCCAGAAGAGGGAGAGCTTTTTCTTCAACATAGAGAATCTCAGATCGTGGAAAGAAGACGAGACTCACGTTCTGACTTCCTCCACTCTGAGCGACAGCTTGATACAGTTGGTAAAGATCAATCTCTCTTCCTTCGACTACCGGAGCGGATTCGATCGGTTCTCCTCGACTTCGCATCAACTCGAAGAGGGATTTCATGAAGAGTTGAGGATTGAGCTGCAGGGAAACGTGTGAGGTAATGAGCGTTTCGAATTCTCCCGAAACGAGAGGAAGGCGAGAGAAAGACGTACCTGAGACTGGAGCATGCTGAGTTGTTGCAGTCGAGCAGGTTGAGCGAGAGCTGGGTTCGCTTGAGGTTGAGGAGGAACTGTCGTCGGGTTAGGGATAGGTTGTTGGGGAGGGACGAGTTGAGGAACGACGGAAGGGAACGATTGACTAGGTTGAAGAGGTTTCGCGTTCGCAGCGGCAGCGGCAGAGAGAGCTCGAGCTTGTTGGAGAAGTTGTTGACTCGTGACGGGACTATTGTAGTTGTTGTTCTGAGGATTTTGAGGAACTGCCTGAGCTGAAGGTGCTCTCACCTGTTGTTGCTGCTGTTGTTGCTGAACTTGTTGTTGACCGTTTCTCTGATAGAACTACAATCCCGAAAGTGGTCAGTCACGAGGCAGCAAAGCGAGTTACGAGAAGTGCGAGACTCACAGTCCAATCTGCTGTAATTTTGGGTGCACCATGTTGATTCTGGAAAGCTGTTATATTGCTCATCATAGCACCGATTTGACGTCTACGTGATCAAGAAGAAGTGAGGATGAGCGACTCGCAGAAGTACCGAGATGTTCGGAGTAGGAAAACTCACTTCGCCTCGTCAACCTGTCGCTCGACTGCCTGTCTCAACTGAGGATTCAAAGGAATCTGACTCTCTTGACCCTGACCTTGAACTCCCGCTGCAGCAGTAGAGATCATCCCTGTCTGTAGGGCTTGCGAGAGAAGCTGGACTTTCTGATTCAAACTCCGAACGGCGTTGAGTTGTTGCATGTGACTCTGGAGGAACTGGTAAGGGATCCTCGATTGATCGTTCATCTGCTGCGGTTGTGGTTGAGCTACAGGAGTGGAGTGGGAAGCGTAGGAAGGTTGGGATGGAGGTCTGTTTTGAGCGAGGTTTGGGTTCTGAGTTTGATTCTGATTCTGAGCGTTCACTGCTGCTGCTTGTTGCTTCAGCATCTGCTGATTCTGGATCTGTTGAGCGAGGAGATTGAACTGTTCTCTTGTCTAGCGCAGTTCGGTCGTGCTCGTTAGCCTGTAGTTCCGAGTCTTCGAAAAAGCGAAGAGATGCGAGACATACCATTTGACCTGAATTCAAGAGCTGTTGAAACGCTGCCATGTTGATCTGTCCTCCTCCTTGTTGCTGTTGCGGTTGAGGAATTTGACCCATCAGCTGACCCATTTGACCTAACTGATTCATTCCTCCGATTCCCATTTGACCTTGCGCTTGCGCTTGTGCTTGAGCCTGAGCCTGAGCCTGCGCTTGCGCTTGTGCTGCCAGCAAAGCTTGCACTTGATTCATCTGTTGAGGCGGCGTACCTGTTCTAGACGCCATTTGAGCTTGTTGAAGAGCTGCGAGGTTGAAAGGTTGAGGATTTCCCGGATTCTGTTGCGGCTGAAGAGATTGAGGATAGCCGGGAGGTAGTTGACCTGGATTCGGCACTTGTTGGTTCGGCATGTAGAATTGATTTGGGTACGACATGTTGGAAGGGGAAAGAGGGTTTCGAAGAGGAGATGTAGGAAAGGAGGAGGGCCGGAGAGACAGAGGGAGAGGGGGAGAGACGGGAGTCAGGGAGGCTTCGAAGCCTACTACCTGCTCAGGAGGGAGAGATCCCTATCCGCTTGAGATGCTTTTTGTAAGGGTCGAGTCGGGCTAAAGTGGGAGGGGAAACGAGTTGAGAAGTGGTCAGCGTCATATCCAACAAATCTCGGCTCACGGTGGCTCTGAGCGTCCATAGCATTGCTCAAAGTAGTCCTCGATCTTCTCAATGAGCCTCCAGCGCTTCTACACCTCGAGGGAACTACTGACAAATGGAGCACATGTTTATGAGAGTAATTCGCCTTCCTGTCTACACCTCCTGCGAACATCCAGTCCATCTAGTTGCGGTCCTTACATAGCATATACTCCCCCTACTGCCGTCTACGTACTCTTGAGAGCCGAGTGTCGAGAGATTCGGAAGTTTGTTGCTTTCAAACCTCCTGACTGACTTAATTCACCTGAGAGAAGACTCGAGAGCTACTCACCTTGGCTTGTACCCTCTAGTTGTCCTTCTTCTCACTTAGAATACGTCGAGTCGAGGTTGAAAGAAGCTTCAGAGTCGAACAGTTTGATCAAACGAGTGAACGAACTGGGATGGAGTGGCTGTCGTTAACGCTGTACTTCCTAATTGACCCTGTCCTGCTACTGAACGTTCGTGGAGTGCTGCGGCAGAGAATGAGGTAGGAGGGGGGACGTCAGAGTTCGGATCGAGAAGTTCGACTTGTCTGTTCTCTCTCCGAATCATTATGTTTTAGACTGTTTTTTCGACTTCGAGGCGACAGTATCTTCTCCCACTATTCAACATCCACGCGTCCACATGAGAGCAACAAGTTAGACTGTAGCGAAAGACTCGAGAGTATACGCGACAAAATTCATTTCGCAATTCGTTTGTTAAAGCACTGATTCCAAAGTACTGCTCTTTGCTGGAAACTATAACTATCTACAGGTTGTTGTCGTAACTAATCGTTTGACTTGCTCACTCCGTCTTGTTGAAGCTTTTCACGACCCTGTCTCCTTCGTCTTCCCTCTTCCAAAACTCCTCGCCGTCCGTTCCAGCGAGATCGATCTTGCCCATCCCTCTACCGACTAAGTACTGCTCTTCCTCCTCCTGGGCTCTCTCACGAACTTTCATCTCTTCTTCGACCATGTGAGTAACGGTCTCTCCAGTTGATTTCGTTTTCTTTTCGTCCTCTTCTTTCCTTCCATCAGGTCCTAGTCTCCTCCTGCGTTCCTCGTTATCCCACTCCATACATTTCTTGACCATGTCCCTAGGTCCCAACCTCATCTCGTTCTCGTCGAGCCAAGCACGTTTGAGCTCGAGTTCTCCTTTGCGAACGATTTGGTGAGGTAACGAGTTGTCCCACTGAAGCCTCTCGAGTAGCCAGCGAGCGACTCCACGAAGGACGAGGTAAGCATGCGAAGAGAACATGGCGACGAGAAGTGCAGTGACGAGGAGGGATTGGATCGAGGCGAGAGAAGTGAACGAAGTAGGTGCTGGAGGAAGAGCTCCCATCAAGAGAGGAGATTCGGGGGCAGGGGAGCCAGACGATTGAGCCATCGAGAGTCGAGTCGAGAAGAAGGGTACAGTGCCGTTCGTCGGAATGGTTACGTTCGCATGAGTGATGTTCGATAGGAATTCTGCCGAGACTCCTTTGTACGAAACTTGAGGTTGATAGAGGTAGACAAGAGCGGTGGTCGTCAGAGTTCCGAGGTAAGTGATGAAGCCCTGATAGCAGAGGCAAACGAATTAGTAAGCCGAAATGAAGAGAGAGTACAGTCGACGTGAAACTCACGAGAGCATCGAGCCATGGTCCGAGAGTAGCTTCTCGAGTAGGGACAGGTCTCCTCATTTGGGTGGCGAGTTTGAATGCATCTGAACGAATCTCGAACTGAAGAAGCGGATGAAGGTGGTCGGTAAGCTCGGGACAAGTTCTGGACCAAAGGAATGAAACTCACGAAATTGTTGATCAAACTCCAAAGAGGAGTCAAAGGCCAAGTAACACCGAACAGAGCGATAAATCCGAGCTGAGTGCACATCTCGGCGTACTCTCCTCCTAGGTCTGCAGCGGGAAGAAGTTGTTCGCGACGGATCCGTTCGAGGAAACCTTTCTCGTCTTCAGAATCGCTCGAGAGGGTCTTCTCGTCGGAATCGTCAAGACCTAGGTGAAGCTTCTCTGCAACTTGAGGGAGTTTCTCCTTGATCTGAGGACCGAATCGAGTCTTGAGGTAAGGGAGTCCGACTTCGGTAAAAGCATTCGTAATTTGAGCTGTGAGAGAGTAAGCGACGAGTTGACGTTTGAGCTTGTGAGTGTCGATAACGAAAGATCCAGACTTGATCCCGTCAGCGGCAGAGCCAGCGATTGCGTGAGCGTGTCGAGAAGGCAGCATTTCGAAGATTCGAGGAACGAGGAAGGCTCCGAAGGGGATCTGTTCGGGATAAATCGTGTCAGCAAATCTAGTGCAGACATCTCGAGACCAGGTAAGTGACTTACATAGATGAAACTCGTGAGGAGCAAATTTCCGTAAGAAGCGACAAAGTTGAGAGCGAACAGCTTGATCGTGAGAGAAGTGTCGTACTCGCTTTGGTAGGGATGGTTCTCGAAATCGGTGAGCTTGGTAGCGACGAATTGCCAGCTGTAGATTCAAGGTACACTCAATGGCTAGTCACGACGAAGGAGTACGAAGGGTTTTCGAAACTTACAATCCAGTGACTTGAGGAACGATCGAAACGAAGAGAATCGTAGGAATCATCGTGAGAATCTTCTTGCCAGGACCGTCGTAGACTTCTCCAAGAACGGTTTCGATCATGTAAATCGTACTGATGATCGCTCCGAGGATTGCGACGAAGGCGAAGTAAACCGGAAGGACTGCGAGTGAACGAGTGAGAGTCTTGCGGAACCTCCATTTCTCGTGAGTGACGCCGGTTACGGGATCGACTTCGAGACCGTCTCCGCGGAAACCTGCTCGTTGAACTTCCACTTTGTCGATGTTGTAAGATCCCCAGTGAACGGAGAGAGCTCGTTCGCGAAGCCTCCAAGATTCGACCATGAGGAGCGACCATCCAGTGAAAGCGATTCCGAGAATGGGGTGAAAAGACAATCCGGCGACCCAGAAGACGAGACCGACGACGGAAGGGAAGAGGAGAGATTTGAAGTAGAAACAGAGGAAAGCGAAGTAGAGTGCGACTCGTCCTCCTAGGTGAGCTTTGAGTTCGTCGAGTTCAGCTTGAGGAATCGAAAGAAGCTCGATCGGATTTTTGCTGTTGTTCGAAGCGGTAGAGATGTTCAACCACCTCTTTTGCCAGGTATTGTTAAAAGTAGTGTTGTGAGGAGGGAACATGGAAATGAGATGAGGGAAGTCGCTTTTGACGGGAGGAGGCAAATTGATGGGGATACCGCAGGTGAGTCCAGTCGAAGCGGGAGAACGAACAGAAGTCGTCGCTTTGAATCGAGGTCCCTGCGATCACAAGTAGCATCGAATGCGAGTCAGAAACGACGATTGTCTCGATGAATGAGGCAGGGGAAAAGGGAGGGAGCTCACAGTCATGATTTGGTAAACTGCTCGAATGCGCTCAGTTTCTTGAACGGGGCTGTCGACAAAGTCTCTTGGGTTACGAGGTGACGGTCTAGCTTCTGAAGCGACATTGTGTAACCAGTCAGAAAGTCTACGAGTCGCAGAAAGCGAGAGAGTTCGTCAGTCAATGTAGTTTTGCAGTTTTTGACTTTCCTACTTCTTCGTTCCAAACCTTTCTCTGAAATCCTCCATGCCCGCCTCTTGTAACAACTTCAATAACGTTTCTAGTGGAAGTACTTACCGTTCTCTCGTGACTTCTTCCAAGATTCGCTTCTCTTTCCCCCTGACGAGAATCAAAATCGAATTGGTACCTTCAGCTCCTTTCCTGCCAGTTGCCTCCAAGTCGCATGCTCTCAATCTACCCACCAGCCTCTCGTATTCCTCTTGGAGTTGTTTCGCTCGATCGGCCTTGAGTTTAGCGGGAGAAGTTTCACCGAATGATCGAATCGGAGAGTATTCGTCGCTGAGGGAGAAGACCAAGATGAAGTCAGGTCTTGGATCCATCCTTGAAGCTATAGCTATTCACTGTTGTAGGTGTGATAGCGGGAGGAGCAGAAAGGGTGAAGACAAGAAACTGCGCGACACAAAAAACGTCCTTGAGATGACGACATGGCAAGAAAGGGATTTCGTAGCTTCGCGAGCTTTTCGAGCTCAGACTCTTTTCGTTGCTGCAGATCATTCAAATCGCGCTCTGACAGCAAGATCACGAAATTTCTGGACAGAGCTCCCTCGAAGCGAATTTGGTTGAAACAGAGCCTTCGCAACTTTCTCAACTTCGCTTCTTTCCTTTGTCGGGTCCTCTCGAGCGTGCTTGGTGACTGAATCGGAAGAGTAGAGAGTTGCTCGAGGTGATGATTATAGGGATCAAGGACGAAGAGCCGAAGGATAGCGTGCTCGCCAGACCCCAGTTTCGCAGGTTCGCTCGTTCGGCTTGTATCACAAGCACCGTGAGCTCTCCTTCGCTCCGGAAAAGGATCTGAGAGGAAGAACAATATTTGCACGGAACAGTTTAAGGGTAACGGAGAGAGAAAGGTATCGACTATTGACAAAACGTAGCTGAAACGAAGAAACGAAAACAAAGCTTTGACAAACAACGCTCAATCTAGAGTACACCCTCAGCCTTCGCAGCTTGTACGCCATCCTTTCCTTCACTCTTACGAGTCTGTCCCTCGATGACCTGCTTCGAATCTTTCGTTACCTTTCCAGCGAGAGTTTGAGCGGTTCCTGCGATTTTGTCTCCGACTGAAGCGTGAGCTCCAGTAGCGTCGTGAGCGAATCCAGGTCCAGCAGCGTTGTGCCTAGGTCCATTCGAGTGTGTCGTATGGGGAGAGTGAGTCGACGAGTTGCCGAGAGTCGAAGAATGAGAGTCGGTCGAGTGAGTTCCATTCGAAGACGAGATCCCGTGATTGTTCAGCGTGTGGTCCGAGTGTCCGAGTTTTGTTCTGCTCGAGATGGACGAATGCCCTAGACCAGTCGAAGAGGAGTGGTCGATGCCCTTACCACGAGTTGACGAGCCTAGGAGGGATCGACCAACGTCAATCAATTTATCGAGGAAAAGCTGATTTGCGGTAGGTCCTCACCGTTCAGATCATGCGAGTTTGACGACGAGTGTCCTCCGGGCATTCCAGTCGCAAAGCCTGAAGTCTCTGAAACGCACTCGAATACAAAATTGTGTCAGCGTAGTCAAGTGGAAAAAAGAAGCTTCGTTCAGGAGTCGGAAAAACTCACCGGCATTGCGAAGAGCGTCAGAGGATGAGGTGTGAGTAGAAGCAGGAGTGGTTTGAGTGGTAGAGGATTGCATCGTGAGTGTTCCGGAGGTTTAGTGAGAAAAGAGAAAGAGAGACTCAGCGAGACCTATTCAGTTTTGTTGACTCACCGCAGCCCAACAGCTTCGACGCTTTGTTCTCTTGCTTTGGCTTACCGAATCTCGAGTGACGCTGTATGACGAGTGAAGCAGTGCAAACCACAAGGTCGGACAGAGTTTGTAGCTCTGCGGACAAGGAAAAAGAGCTGCGAACGCGGGTCGGGACAGAAAAAGGGAAAGAGATTCCGAGTGCATGGAAGGGTCACGCTAGCTTTGTTTCGGAAGTCACTGACTCGAACGCACGAGTCACTACCGTAGGTGGAAGTCGTGAGTGTCGAAGAAAAGAGAGGGAGAGCAAAGCTGCACGTGCTGAAGAAAATCGATCAATGAGAATTTTCTCTGTCCTCAATTTTCTCATTCTTCACGTACCCACCTGCCTCTCTTCTCGACGGAATACTGCACAACAAGTACTTCTCAATCAAAAGTGCGTTCTGCATAACGACAGCCGACTGGACCAGCGAGCTTCTGGCTAGAATTCTTCGAGTACATCCAGAACTGACATTGTTCGCTCTCTACAGTGGTATCCTTCTCCTGTGAAGCATGTGGGGACATTCTCAAGAAGCCTAAACTTGATCAGCACGCTGGAAGGTGTCGCGGAGCTTACTACACCTGTACGTGAAGATTTGATCTATTTACAACTTTCGGGTTCGCTGATTAACATCAATCTCGCTCTCGAATACAGGCGTTGATTGCAACAATACTTTCGATGGACCTACTGGAAACAACGGATACAGGTCGCACACCAGTTGCATGTCTGAGGAGCAAAGATACCACAAGAGGTTCGTTCCTCCTCTCTCACTCTCTCATGCGTCTGCCACTTGGAATACCACAGCTGAAACGAAGCTCGCAGTGTATACAAGGAGCCGAAGAAGAAGGGAAAACAACAGCAACAGCAACAGCAACAGAACAACAAGCCGGAACAAGTTTCGCAACAACCTGCTGCCGCCGCCGATCCTACTCCCGCTGTTTCGACCGAATCCGAAGTCTCAAAGAAACGAGCTCGTGAGGAAGAAACCCACAAGGTAGAAGAATCAACTGTGAACGGATCGTTAGCTGAGAAGGCAGAAGAGAAAGAAACTGGGGAGGGAGAACCTTCGAAAAAGAAGAAGAAGAAGAGCAAGAAGAACAAGGGAGAGAAGGGAACAGCTGGAGAATCAGGAGAAGCATCGAACGGACAAGAGCCTGAGAAACAAGAATCTCTCTCATCTTTCCTCTCCTCGACCTTGCCTTCGATTCTCGCAGATTCAGTCTCAATCGTTACCTTGAAGGAGAAGATCTTGTCGCAAGCGAAGGAGAAAGGATTCACCAACGAGAAGGAGGTAGAGGAAGCTTTGTTTGCGGGAATGTCGGTAGGAGGAAAGAAAAGCAAAGTGAAGTACAACTTTGAATAGTTTTCTCAGCTGCGCAAGCAAAATTACTCGTTCATTTAGCTCGTTCGAAACAATGAGAGGCAATGTTGAGTTGAGGAGCGAGTTACAAGTATCAACAACAAAGAGTGGGGTCAAACGATTCTGCAAAGATGCGATATAACAAAAAAAGTGGTGTTTCTATAATTTCCCCTCCTGACTTCGTCCTCTGCCTTCGTCCTATGAAGTCTTTCCTCACGTGTAAGGAGAACCTGACCTGCTTTCGATCAGTCCCTCCTCCTACTTCGCTTTCTAGCAGCCCATCTATCTCCAGCGGCTCTCAATTCTTCCCTCCATCCCAGATTGACCTTTCTCAATGTCCTCAACCTCCTCAATCCGAATCCAGTAACCGCTCCAGAGAGTGCAAATGCCAAAAGAGTGACAGTCGTGAAGGAGTAAGGTGAATCTTCGAGGTGAGAGGTCAACTACGAGCGATCGGAAGAAAGATTAGCTTACGATACGTAGTCACGGCTGACATCGACAAGCGACAGGGAAGCAGAGAGGGAAAGGAACTCACATTCATTCCGAAAAGAGCTGCTACCATAGCTCCTGCAGTCAATCCGAGAGTTGCGATACTCACTCTCAAATCCAATCCGAGTAAGGAATTACGATTCGCATCTAGAATCAATTCGATGATATCTTCCGTGTGCCTCACATTGGCCTAATAAGATACAAAAATTGTCAGTCCAAGCTCCAAAGTCGGGGAAACGAAGAGGCGAGAAGGAAAGATTTACCGATAGAGTTTCTACCTCACTAACGATTTCCTCACATTGTTTCGAGAACGATTCCAACAACAACTCGATCTCTTCATGATCGTCTGCTGACCTAGGTTTACCCTGCATCTTCGCAGTCAGATACATTGCTGCTAGATCGTCGTCTGGTAGGATAGACCTCAAAAGGATTAAATCTGACACGATGATAGCTGGAATCGAAAACGTGCTTTCGAAGACTCACCAGTAGAAAGTAACTCGTCAAGCGCTTCTTGTACTAGAGCAGCGCGTTTTTGAAAGATTGACAATTTTCTCGAGTACTGCAACATCAACCTCAGATTATCTCGATCTAGATTAAGGTTCTGTCTTCAGCTCGAGATCTCGGGAAAGAGAGAGAGCGATTGAGACTGACCGATGTGATTCTCCATAACGTTCAACAACTCGACGACATGACTCCTAATGTTCGCCAAATCGTTCTCGAGAGCAGCTACAACTGAAGTCAGAGCTGCTTCGAGCGCCTTGAACTCGTAAGGTAATACTCCCATCGCCGTTGAGCTTCCTGAACTTCTCAGAGCATGCTGTTCCTCCTCAAACAAAGAAGATCTCGATCAGCTTTGAGGGCGAAAGTAGAAGAATAGGTTCGATCTTACCTCAGCAGACCAGAGAAATACTCCTTTCAGCCAACTATCTTCCGATCCAACAGAGTCAAAGATGGTCATCTCTTTCGCAGTGATCACGAGCCTCAAATGAAGCATCGTTAAAATGATACACGATTTCCGTGCGAGAATCGTTGGAACTACTGTAGGTACTGCCTTCGTACATTGTAACAGTTTAAAAGAGTGATGTCAGCGACTTGGCGAACGGAGATGTATTCAGCAGCAAGCGTCTGAAGGAAACAAACGTACAGAATCTAGTTTTCGTAAATCTCGTGGCTGAATTCCGTACTTGGCGCAAAGTTCACTCTTGCTCAGGTGAGCAGCTGCTGTCGTCACTTGCCCTCTACAAGGTAGCGTGAACGAGGTATTTGTCAGGTGACTGGTGAACCGACGGAAAAGGGAGTTGCGAGGAGAAAGAAAGAAACTCAACGATTTATCCAGAGTTGTACATCTCACGTCCATTCCAGATGAGAGTCCTGCCATACTTCTCCCTCTCAGTGTCCTCTCTAGAGCTTTCGCCATTTCCATATTCCGGTCCCTCACTCGTTGATCCTCTGCTTCTTGAGCTGCTGAATTCTTTGAACTACTCGAATTTGCGGTTGTATTACCATTTCCTCCTGGATTGTTCCCGGATCCTCCCAAAAGTTTCGAGAACAATGATCTAGAAGCTGCTTTCGAACGAGAGGGATTCGAAGGAGGAGCGGAAGGAGAAGTTCGTTGAGCAATCGAAGTGGATTGAAAGGATCGGAAAGAAGGAGCTGCTACAGATAGACGAGTTGATCTCGATTGATTAGATTTGCGGATCCACGTTGCACTCGCTCTCTGTAGCGAGTGAGGTGTAGATCTTGAAGTTGATTGAGATAAACTGCTGCTAACTGTGGTGAAGCATCTGCAGAGGCTCATCGAAGCCTCTCTTCTGGATTCTTTCAAGCTATCTGTAGCTGTCTTGTTGAGCCGGATGGGATCCTCCGAGTCGAGTGGAGGAGAGATCAAGTTCAGATTTCGATATCGTCGATTTTCGCAAGTTCGGATTTTTTGAAATTTCTCTTGCAGGAAAGTTCGACACGATTCATACATATGAACGAATAGTGAGATAATAATAAGCTTCCATCGCAAAGCCATTCATTGATTCGGATTTTGAAAATCGAAAAAAGTTTCGTTTCTCTCAGCGCCTTCCTCTTCCTTACTCCTCCCAACACCCTTTATCGCGATCTGAGGTCTACCGGAACAAGATGAGACGTAGACCGACAAGTAGCTCGACATATCCTACCTCAATCAGCTTTAGTTGCTTCACAATCTTGCTCTCCACACTGAGTCTTCCGACTTTATCTCTAGCTCAAGAGCAACAACAACCGAATCCTTGTTACAGATGGTCTGGTCAAGTGAGTTGATCTCAACCTAGCACACTCATCCCCGTGCGTATCTGACCAAGAGAAGGAGAGAGAACCGTGTAGATGGCAATCGCGAACTCGAAAGGTTCTAGCGGCCAAACTCTTTACTACTATGGCGGACAAGCTATTACGAGCGCCAGTAGTACCCAAGGTAACTGGACAAACGCACTAGTAGGTATAGATCTATCTCAAGGTGAGTCCTGACTCCTCTTCCTTCAATTTTTCACCGCCTTTTCATTCAACTTCTCCATTGTTCGTTTGCAGATTGGCCTACCGGAACTCCCAAGATCTCTCTAATAGAGGCAGCTACTTCAAACTATACTTCTCCACCAGCTGTATCTCGTAAGCTCTCTACCCTTCTCGATTTCCTCATTTGCCAAGAGCTATCGAAAGATTTTGTCTCGTCTCCACCTTAAATTCTCTCTCTCTCTCTCTCGATCGAACGATTCTCGCTTCTCTCTCTATCTACCGGCTCTTTCCATTTGGAAAAAAAGGCCAAGGCGGAAGATCAGTAACTCCCTCGGCCTTGCGATTCGAAAATCCCCCTCCAATTTTTTTGAGCTTCTCGAGCGCTAATAATCTATTCTTATCTCTTCGCTTCTCCTTTCGCAGTCGGTACTCTCTGGCCTTCTTCAGATGGTTCAACTCTTTATCAATACGGAGGACAGTTCTCTGATTCTCCAGTAGTACCTTCAGTTCCAGCTCAACAAGTTTTCGCCTACGAGATCGAAAAGGGAGAATGGTCGACGATTGAAACGAAAGGAGACGTAGTTGGAAGGACTGCAGAGGGAAGTGCCGCTATCGTCCCAGGTGGAGGACAAGGTGGAGACAATGTCGGATACTATTTCTCTGGACATCAAGATTTCCTCACGACGAAAGATTGGTCAAACCAGGTTGCGAGAATTTATCTAAACTCGATGATCGAGTTTGACCTAGGGAGCAAGACGATGAGAAACATCACTTCTGTGAGTAGAACGTCAAGTTCCTCGACTAGTCGTCGGGTTGAGCTGAGATTCTTTTTTTCCTCTGCGACTTTTTTCTTTTCTGTAGTACTCGAACTCTGCTTCAACCTCAAACTCTTCAACCCCTCTCAGTACTCCCCTCAATCGTGCAGACGGTACTCTCACTTATGTCCCGAACCTCGGTACTGGGAAGAAAGGAATTCTCGTATCCGTCGGAGGAGCTACCGATTCGCGTTACGTTGACAACTCCGTCCTCGACGTTTACGACATCGGAGCTGGAGGTTGGACCAAACAGAGTACTCTCGGTGATACCTTGGATCCTCGAGTGAACCACTGTGCTGTTCGAGGTACCGCTATCGTCAATGGAGTTGAAACTCACCACATTTTTTACTACGGAGGTCAACGCTTGAACCAGAGTGATAGAGATTCGGCGATGTATATCTTGACGATACAAGAGAACGCTTACACTTGGACTCTCGTTTCGAATGCTTTATCGGGATCTCCCGCCGGTCGAGCTGGACACCAATGTGTTCTCTCCGTAAGCTCATTTGTTCTTTCCTCCTCGTTTCTTCTCTCTTTTGTGTAGAAGTTGATTCACTTTATCCATGCTTTTGTAATCAGGGAGATCAACTCATCGTCGTAGGAGGTCTAACTTCGTCAGAACTACTTTGCGATCAACCTGGAATTTATGTATACAATACGACAAGTAGGTTCTTCCCCTTAGCCTGACCTGAACTCGAGTTAACCCTTTCGTCACGTCTGCAGGTAGCGCTTGGATTAATCAGTTCCGTACCGATACCAAGGTAAGCCTCTTTCCTAAGCTTTCGGTCTCCTTGCGAAAATTGATTTTTCTTTCTCTCGCCTTTTTACAGTTTGCAACTCCTCTACTTCTCTCCAATATCACGGGAGGTCTAGGTACTTCAGATCCTTCTTCGAACGACAACAACAATAACGGCGCTGGTAAAGACTCTTCAGGTAGCAAATCCAATTTAGGAGGAATAATTGGAGGAGTTGTCGGAGGTATCGTCGCGTTGCTTTTTATCGCTCTGTTGGCTTTCTTCTTGTTACGTAACAAGAGGAGAAAGGAAGAGAGGGAGAAGAAAGCTGGATTACCTTTACCGGGTCATCACGGTTTAGCGAGTAGGAGTGACTCGGGTAGTTCGTTTGGGAGATACGGAACTACTTTCCCTTACGAGAAGAGGTGAGCTTCCCTCCCTTCCCTCCCTTCCCTCCACCTCTCGAAGCAATCAAACTGATCTCGTATTCGAACGTGTAGACCTGGAAGTGGATCTTTCATGGGCGCGGCTCTACAAAGTCGAAGATTCTCGGATTCGGCAGCTTCGTAAGGGTTTCAACCTCTTCCCCTCCTCGAGTTGAGCTTTCGTCAATGAGACTAACCGACGCAACCCTCAATTGATAGTGATTCCGTCGAGGAAGAAGTGTTAGGTATGGAAGCTGCTTTCACGAACGTCGGCTTGGTACCGAAACAAGAACTTCGAGTCGTCAATGCAGATCCCGATTAAGCGCTCCTACTCAACAACACGGCTACTACCCAATTGGATTCTCATTCGTTCTTTCCTTGTTATTATTTCAATACTTTTACGCACTCGAATCTTTTTTTCTCTCTTTCCCATTTCGTTTCTGTTTCCACTCTCAAATCTACGTTCTTGTTTTCCTACATCTTAATCTACTCCCTTGTAGGTATATAGCTGTATATCTCTACTTTCTTTCTGTTACTGTCTCTCTCTCTCTACGCTACACAACACTACGGACGATCGGACGACGGAAAAAAACTTCTTTTTTGTTTTTTGTTCTAAATTTGCAGAAAACCTTGATGGTGCAAAACTTCATTAATCTCCTTCCTATTCACGGGATCATAGAAAGAAGTGAACATTCGAGGAAGCCGGATGAGCGCTACAGAGAGTAGAATATGACAACAACAAGAAGGAGAGAGAGAAAAACAAGAAAAAGGTTAGAACTACAGAAAGCTTCGAACCACTTCCTTGGAAGCTGAGAGGCTCAAGAAAGTAGATTTGAGTCGGGTAAAGAGGTTTGGGCGGATAGGTGTACTCGGTTCCAACTGGTTTGCGACGTTGATCGGGTTCTTGATGTTCTTGAGAGGTGCGGTGACGACTTGTTTCGAGAGTTCCAAGTCCCGTCTCGGATGAGGAGTTGTCGATTCGATGTAGGTGGCCAGCAGATGCAGATTGTGTAATCTTTTTTCCTTTCGAACAAAGTCCTCTGGAGTCGATTTGTGCTTTTCAAGGAAAGCCGATTTCCACGCGTCTCCTTCCGATTGCAACCCTCGGAGCGTTTGAGCTATTTCGTACGCCTCCTTGAACCTCTTGCATTTGGAATGAGCTAGGAGTGAATCGACTTCAGGAGGTTGTGGTGAAACGGGTTGTCCGGATAGCTCGATGATCCGTTGTTTCTTCTCCTCCTCCCGTGTTTTCATCTCTGCGTACCTTTCTTCGCAAGCATCGTCCGCTGGAAGTTTGGGATAGACCAAATCGCGAGTTTCCTCTTTTCCCAAATTGACCGTCATCCATTCTTGACACTCCTCCTCATACAATCTCCTCTTTACCCTATTCAATTTTTTCCTCTTCTCCCTGATCTCTGAAATCGACATCTCCTTATCTTCCTCTTCTCCATCAACGAAAGAATAAGGATCTAAATGAATCCAAACCTCTTCCTCGTATTCTTCAGAAACGAAAACTTCTTCATCCATTTTCATCCTAGGAATATATTTACTCCTAGGTAAACTAGAAGAGATCCTCCATTCCCTTCTAACTTCATCTGATAATTCTCCCCATTTCCAATCTACGAGTAACCATCTTTTATTAGCTTTGAGAGCTATTTCTTTCTCGAGTTTTAGAATTTCTTCTCCATTGAATTGTTTGAGAGCTAATTCTTCAGTATAAATTTCGGGTCGGAGGAGTCTAAAATCTTCGTTTTCAAAGAATGGTAACTGTTTAGATCTCTGCATTTCTATAGTTTTCTTCGCATCCTCCTCCGATTTGGACGCGACGAAAATGTCGCACTGAATTTGGTTCACAGAGTTGACTTTTTTTTGAACGCTACTGGTCGAGGTGGTAATTTCGTCTGATTCCGAGAGAGGAAGAGAAGTAGGAGGTGAGGAGAGATACGAATGTCTAGAAGTGGGAAACGGAGAGTGACCAATTGTTTCACCAGTTCGTATGGAGCAGAACCGGAAGGGTCTTCGTCGGCGGTGAGAGGGAGAGGGGTGAAGAACGGTCCGGGGGGAGATGGTCGACCTGCTCGACGAGGGGAACCTTGGTGAGAATCTGAAGGGTTGCGAGAGAGAGAAGCGGTGGGATTCGGAGTGAAGATAGGGAGAGCTGGTACTTGAGGCTGGGAGGGATCTCGGAGATGTTCAGTTGAAGAAGGTAGAGGAAAGGCGGGAGAGACTGCAGGGAAGGTTGTCGAGGCGGAAGAGTTCGATGGGATTCGCTTGAAGGAAGGAAGTTTCGAGACACGGTTGATGGAAGGGTTGAGTTGTTTTTCGCGTCTTGCTGTCGACTTGACTACTTTCTGAGCTTTGTTTGAAGGAACCGTCTCTGTATCCGAGTTTGAATCGTTGATTTTCCGTTTCTTCTTCTTTCGAAGCAGAGTCTCTTTCTCTTTCTCCTTTCGCTTCCCTGACGCCTTTCCCCTCTTCTTTTCGGCTTCCGGGGTCGAAGTAATGACCAAATCCTCCACCTCATCTTCAGTAGTGTCGTCGTCGATAATGATGATTTCCTCAATTCTCCTCCTCCCTTCGACCGGCAGAATCTCGAGCTCCACGTCTAACTCCACCTTCTCTTCTACGGCCTCCTCTGTCGACAATTCCATCTCGACGGGTTGTACTTCTTCTTCGAGAGGAGGTGATTCGTTTTGAGCTTCCTCCTTGACTAACGGTTTCAACTCTAAACTTCTCTCTCTCTCGGAGGATCCCTTCATCTTGTCCCTCTCTTGTTCCAACCATTCCAACCTTCTCTGTTTGAACAATATAGCTTCCCGTTCTTTCTCTGAATCGGTTGCAGTATCGTGGAATTGAACGAGTGCGAGTTTGAAAGAGGAGAGAAGATCTAAATAATTCAAAGGGAAATTTAAATCCCATTCGTGAAAGTCTGGTAGGTCTTCCATTGCAATGAATCGTATCGTATTCTGTCGTCCTTAGAAGGAGAGGGAGGGTTTGAGAGCGGCCTGAATCGATCGAAAGGACAAAACAAAAACAACAATAATGAATGAGTTTGTCAAGTGTAATCGATCTTGTACGAGCTTTCAAGCTTACCTAGGACCCTCCGAGTCAATTCTCCAGCCTTGTATGTCTCTGTCAAAGTAGCGTCAAGGTCGAATGTGAACAGTTCAAGATGAAAAACAAAGTAATCAATCTTGATCTTTCCCTTTGTCTCTTTTCACTCAACTCGACTCAGCACTCTGATTAAATGCGTTCTTCTTTCACCTCTTTGGCAACCCACAGAGTCTCTAGATTCGCCGACAAACCTCCTCTACCTTTAGACTACGTCAGTTCCTCCTCCCTCTTCTCTCTCTCTTTCTCTCTCTTTTGCACCGCTTTTAGCTCGATCTCTCTGAATCATCGCCTCTTGTCATCTTTTAGTTCATCAACAGAGCGAGCGCATTATCACTCTACAGACAGTTCATTAGATCTACTAGAAGTTTGGGAGGTTTGAAAGCTAGGTGGGAAACCGTTCAATGGATCAGAGGTGATTTCGAAAGGTATAGAACTGTAATCGAATCGGTGAGCTTTTCCTTCCCCTTTCCCTTGCTGGATATTTTGACACATGACTACCATGATCAGGAGAGCTGAAACTTGAGATTTCTTTTGAATTGTTTTTTTTTTAGGAGAAATCTAAAACTTTGTTAGCGTTAGGTCAACGTCAATTGAAACAATTAAACGCCACTGGTTCTCTCTTGGGAGGGGATAAGTCTAAATTCAGGGGGACAAGATCAACATGATGTCAAGGTGCGCTTTCATGTCAACAATCGTGGAAAGCATAAAAAGTTTAGAATTTTTTTTGGTTTATAATCTAGTATTTTTGAATTGTTGTAAGACTGTATCATCGATTCACAGCCTATTTTTCAAGGAGCGGGGGCCCTAGTTAGAGACGACTTGAGTTTTATTGAGTCAGGCGAGAGCAGCTCTTCATTGTCTTGACAAGAGCACCAAAACCGAAAAAGCAAAGTAAAACTCGGACTCTTCGCTATAGTGCTTTTTTTGTTTTGTTTGCCATCTCGTAGGAAAGCGTGCGCTTTGCATCGGTACTTCCCAAAACCAATCCTTCTATTCAGCCACCCCCGCACTCCTCTCTCTGAGCTTGACTCGAGCAATGGGAGAAAGTCGTTTTTTTTGAATCAGAGAGTTTCAAACTACAACAAGCCGAGGAGCAACTTAGCCACCAGTCAAAGAGGTTGAGGAAGCGTCGCAATCTCGAGATCCTTCTCGTAAACCTGAGCTACATCTCCTGGGGCCTTCAGCTTGAAAGACGACCCTGAACGGGAAATTCCTCCTTGAAAAAAATCGATCCTGACCTGCCAACAATAGCTTCGTTATTCCGACTTTGTACTACTGACGCATATCGTGTTCTGGTCGACCTTGGGAGTAAGGATGTCGTTCTATCTTAATCAGCCAAGCCTAAGGGGCGGTTCTTGAAAAGAAATTCGAGAAGTTACAACGTAACACTCTTGCCGCCTGATGCTAACCGGTTTCTGTTTTATTCTCCGATACCGTACAGCTCCAGGATCAATGAGCTACTTCCGAGATATTAACTGGAAGTCGAGATGAGAGAAATCTGGATCGAGTTCGAAGCTAGAAACAAAGCAATAGTGTCAGAAGAGATTTAAATGTGGATCAATAGTTATTCGTTCGTGGTAGGCAACCTTTCGGAACGAGGGTTTGATGCAGGTTTTCGGAGAGAGAAGGTTGGAGCAGGTAGGAAGGAATATGATGTCGAGATGAGATTCGTTCAAGCGAGAAGGAGCGCGCGTTCTTCGCGTTTCTTGCGCTTCTCTGCAATCTTCGTACAGTGCTGATTAGATTGTTTGCGTATTCGGGTAGAATCAAAGTTCTTTGGAGATGAGAAAGCGAGTCCTTTCCCCGATTTGTTCTTGAAATCCACTTTCAATTTGGTTACTCGTTTTCCTGTCTTTTCCCCTCCTTTCTGTCCCCTCTTTTCTCCCTTCTCTCTCTCTCTCTCCTCTCTCTCCTTCTTCCCCTTACAATTCACAACCTCTTCCAACTCCGCAAAAAAGTCCAACTTCCTCAATCCTTCAACTTTCTCATACTTTCCCTTCCTTGTCTCTCTCTCTCTCTCTCATTCGACTGCGGCTTACAACTGTCTCTCTTGATTTGACCCGATCCGCTTCTCGTCCTCCCTCTCTCCCTCTTCTCTACCAACCCTCTCCTTCTGACCAAACTTGTTCTCAACTTCACCGCCTCGACTAGTTAGTTGACATCTCTCCCCCCTTAACTATTCACGACTTTGAACTCTCGAACCCTTTTCTCCAAAACCTTTGTCCTCCTCCCTCCTCGACTAGTCTGAATTCGATTCGAAGAGACAAGAAGATGCCATTACAACGTAGGAGACCAGTACCGTTGTTACCAGTACCAGATTTGACAGGCTTGAAAGAAGATGATCCAGTTTTCTATTTGAAAGCTACCGGTGAAATATTCTTAGATTACGAGTAAGTCTTTTATTCCCTTACTCTCCTCTCCAATCCTCGAAAGCGAGGAGGTCCTAGCTGACAACTTTTTCTTTCTCTCTCTCTCTCTCTCTCTCTCTCTCATATTCAGATCTTATTCCTCTCGACTTTCTTTCCTCCTTTCAAAAACTTTCCAATGTGAATCTTCTGGTAAATCTCACCTAGATTATTTCACCGCTTTACAATCCGAGAAACAAGAATCTAAAACTGTCAGGGAAAGGTTTCCAAACGAATTGAAATCAAGAGTTTTAAAATCTGTTCAAGGGTTGAAAATTGGTAGGTTGGATAAATTGGTAGAATTGGTTTTCGAGAGGTACAAGGATAGGTTTTTCAAAAATGAAAAAGTTTTCGTAGATTTGAGTGGTGACAAGTTGAGTTTTCACACACTCCCTCTTCTCCTTTTTCAAGTTGGTACTTACTGAATTGGAAAAAACAAAAGAGACTGACGAGTTAAGGGATTGCAATTTATTGCTTTTTAGGTATTACGCAAGGATTGCTAAAGTTTTCCCACCTCAATCTATTAGAGATAAATTCCTACAATCTTCGAGTAATAGTGACGATGATGATGATTTCTCCTCAATAGTTCACAAATTAGGTACAGATTTATTTCTAGACATTGATGATAAACAAGTGAAAATTCTAGATCCAGTAGAAGATTATTTGTACACTGTACAACTGATGGATGAAGAACATAAGTTCGAAGGTTCTTTCATGGAAGTTAAACAAAAGAATTTATCGTATGTTCAAAAAAACTTTCCTCTTCGCCTCCGTGAACAAGTGGAAAACTGAATGATGGACCAATCTTTTAGGAGAGATCGTTTAACTTTTTCGAAATCAATTTTGAAACGTTACATGAAGGAATGTGTTACTAGGGAAACTAATTCTACTACTTCACCTTGGATCGTCAAACCTAGTATAGCAAAAGCTTTAGGAATTGAACCGATCTTACTACCAACTCCCACGACGACGAATGATTCAGATCAGAAAGTGGATGGAGGAGGAGGTAGTAAACGTGGAAGGAAAAGTAATGTTACTAACGTTGGAGGAGAAGAGACAGCTTCGAAAAGGAGGAAAATGGGTCAGTTTTTCTCCTCACTGCTCTTTTCCGAACAAACCCTTTTTTTACTTACCATTAATTTCGGTTTTCTTTTTGATTAACCAAAACACACACAGATGCTTCCAATTCTACTTCAGCAGGAGTTACTAGTACTACTACTACTACCTCCGCCCTTTCAAACAATAATAATGAAGGACCTAAAAAAGCTATCAAATACCCAATAGAAGATTTAGATTTAGATCCAATGTCGATTCACGACGGTAGAGTTTTACGTAGAACTAAAACTGAAGTACCGACTTTACCTCCGAAACCTAAACCGAGAAGAGATTTACCGACTCGGGATGACAAAAGATTGTTTGATAGTTTTTTGGAAAGTTGGAATTTTCTGAATACTTTTTCGTAAGTTTCTTCTCTCTCTCTCTCTCTCTCTTTCTCTCCTTTCTTCTCTCACTCTCTCTCTTTCATTTCTTGTGAATTTCGAACTCGCTGAAAAACTGAACTGACGAAACTTGTATTGTTGGCGTTTGTAGTAAACCTTTATCTTTATCACCTTTCACGATGGATGATTTCATTGGTGCATTGACTCATCAAACTAGAGCAAAAGCGAAAAGTGGTGGTGTTGATTGTGTCTTGTTGGCAGAGATTCACGCTTGTTTGACAAACGTTATCGGAACTGATTTATCTAGAGTTCTAGGTACTAGTAGTATCAGCGGTTTAAACGGATTGAACGGAAAAGAAACTGTTAGTAGTAGTGGCAGTGGTGGTGGTAAGAAATCTAGTAGAAACGGAAACAATGGGGAAACCACATCTAGAGTTGGAACTCCTGTACCAGAGAGTAATGGTGGCGAAGAAGAAGTCGATGAACTAGATGACGACAACAACAACAACAAGGAGGAGGAAGAAGAAGAAGAAGTTTTAACTCCTGAAGCGATTTTCTTTTCGAAATTGATCAAGAGAGGTATTCAATACGGCAAGAGGTGGGACCGACAAGCTAAATTGAAAGCAGAAACTGGTCGGGAAGGTTGGGAGAGACATTTGATTGGATGTGTTTGTCAGAGAGGTGGAGCTTTCTACTTGGAAAAGTTTGAAGAGATTATGAAACATTTGTTCAAAGGGGATCCGATCCTGAATGAGGAACATCAAGAAAGACAAACTACAGAGAAGAAGGTAGGGGAAAATGATGACGTAGAGATGAAGAATGGTGAAAAGGTTCGAGAGGAGGAGGAGGAAAAGAAGGCAGCAGAAGAATCAGATGAAGCTCCCAAATCTTCTCAACTTTCTGAACTCGAAGAAGAAGATGAAGAACAACATCTAGTCGATGGACCTTGTCCCGAAGATCAATACCTCACTCTACCTCTCGCTGACAAGTTGGCGATCATCAATTATTTGATCACTCTCGTGACGGCCACTAAACCCATCAGAGCTTACTTGGAGGAAGCTGATCGAGAATTGACAGATCTGAGGAAACAGAGAGCTGATGTCAACAAGGAGAAGAAAGCTTTGTAAGTTTTTCATATTTATCTCTCTCTCACTTGACGATTTCGCGAAACTGACTCTACCTTTCCAACGTCACAGACTCGAACGGAAATTGAACGAAGGAAAGAAAGCTGCAAAGACTGCTTCCTCTCCTACCGTCAACAACGATTCACGGAAATCTCCCGCTCCCTCAGTTTCTCGAGCTACTTCTCCTTCGATTCGCAATGGAGATGAGGACGAAGATGACGAACTTTTGACTTCAGACAACGAGTCCTCGGTAGCACCTTCTGAAGCTGGTTCAGTCGCAACTAGACAAACTCAAAAAGAAGAGAAATTAACTCAGAAACGTCTCTCGAAACTAGCAGCGACAAACTCTAAATCTTCTTCTTCTTCCTCCTCAAAGACTCCTCTTCCTTCGACTACTACAAAAGGAGGAAAATCACAATCTACAAATTTGAGTTTGGATGAACAAATCGAAGATAATTCACAAATGGAAGAATTCGTAGAGAAACAGTTCAGAAGGTACTTGGGAGTTTCTAGGTGTCGACCGCTAGGTAAAGATAGGTTCCATTGTCGTTACTGGTGGTTCGATGGGATCGGAGGAATGGAAATTTCAAAACCTAAAACTGATGGAACTAGAGTGCAATACTCGACGGGGAAAATTTTCGTTCAAGGACCTAACGAACAAGATTGGGAAGTTTTGACGGATGCGAAAGCGGAAAAGAATAAAGAGAGGGAGATTGTAGAGAGGAGGATGAGGGAGGAAGTTGTAGAAACGGAAGAAGCACTTGTTGGAGTCAACGAATGGGGTTTCTACGAAACTCCTGAAGAGGTGAGTTTAATCTTCTTTTCTGAAAGCGATTTGCTGAGATGCTAATCGAAACTCGATGCGGTAGATTGAATCTTTGCTCGGTTGGCTCAACTCGAAAGGAACTCGTGAACTCGGATTGATCAAAGCGATTACTAGATGGAAAGATTACATCGTAGCAGGTTGTCAAGAACGTTACAAAGTGAGCTTTTTCTGACAAATTTCATCATATCTCACCTATCGTCGAGCTGACTTTTGGAATTCGCTTTGCAGGATCTCGAAAACCCTTCTCGACCTCGTTACGATCCAAAAACTACTTCTTCAGGTCGACCATCTCGCAACAAAGCTGAGAACGATTTACCTAGTACTTACCTAGGATACCGTAACGAACTCAAGAAGTACTGAAACCCACAAACTTTCTACCTGTTCTCTCCCGCACTCTTTTTTTCGTTTTTTCGTTTTTCGTTTTTTTTCGCAACACAATTTGTTTTTCACATAACTGTAGTGCAGCTATGTACCTCGTTTCTGTTCTTCCTACTTTTCTCTCTCTCTCTCACCGCAAACTTGCAAAAACAAAACTCGTCGTTCACTTCTCGTACATACCTGCTTTGTAACGAGCTCGAACTTCCCCAGGGTCTGTCGCTCGGGGTCTCGCGGTTCTAACTTGGTCGCTTAGGCGCAAACCTCTGAGACCGAGAGGTCCCTCTCCGAACTGAGGCTCGAGCACGATCGTTTCCCGAGGTGCGTTTGTCACCTTGCTCTCTTTCACTCTTGCTCCTCTCTCACAAGGAGAAACAAAAGATGAACGTCCTAGTCGCACACACGACGCACAAAGGAAAGCCAATCGTACGCACAATCACACCTTTGCCAACTTTGCCAAGTCGACATGAAGAACTTCCCTCCTACTCGATCTGGCCAATACGGATGTATCTCAAATCGATCGTCGGTACGATAGACGCCGAGATAGGATCACGTCTAGAGAACCCTCGTAACCCGTTATCGCTCTCTCCAGAAGAGAAAGAAGAACTTGTCAATTTAGCAGAGGGTTGGAGTGACGAGACCATGTTCATGATCGAAAAGCTTTGTTCGACTAGAGCAGATAGAGAATTTTTGCAGAAACCCCTGGTCAAGCTTTTGAGGGCCGTTGAACAGGGCAAACCGGTTCGTCTGTCTTTCTCTCGTGCGAAGTTTTTATCGCTCGCGGAGAAAGCTTTGTCAAAGATCAGAAAGCTAAACAAATCCTTTTTCATCCGTTAGTTCTTGACGTCTACTAAGCCATTTCAGCTCCTCGACGAGTATCGATACCTGGGTGAAAACCTCGAACAAGTGCAAGCTCACAGGCAAAATTTATTATCTGACAAAAACAGGATGTCAGACGAGGAGTATCAGAAGGCGACTTCTCGATCGAGAGTACCTGTAACCGACCTTTCTATTCGTAAGAAGGAGATCTATAGAATCGGCACTGGTGGGTTCGGGAGGATCTGAGGAGGGAAGCTGGAATATCCACGGACTTGTCATTTCTTCTTCTCACCTTTTATTATCTTGCACTATTTGTTCTTATCTATGCACTATACCTCTCGACTCGAGACCTTGTTCTGCTTTTCGGGAAGAAAAACATCGCAGAAACTTCTTTGAAAACACGAAACGCGAGTTCATCATCTTATCAACTTACCTTTCAACAATACTTGAACCGCAACTCACCATTAGTCCCTACAGCTACTATCAACGAAGAGAACGTGTGAACTAGTGTAGACAGAGGGGAGACAAACCATGTCGCTTACTTCCCCCCCACCGGTTCAACCTCCTTCCTCTTCTTCTCCTCCTCTCGATCTTGACCCTCTCTCAGTCTCTCCCTCTACCCTCTTGAATCGTCAACAAATCCTCTCTCAACTATCTCAACTAACGACTTTGGAATCTCGACTAGATTCTAAATTATCTTCGTTGATCTCTGGTCAATCACGTCTATCAAACTCTTTAGAAACTTTGAAGTTGTTGGGACCGGTAGTTTCAGGTATAGAGAACGAATCTTGTAAATTGAGTAGGAATGTTGGACAAGTTGCGGAAACTGCTTTGAGAGTTGGTGAAAAAGTTAGAGGTTTAGATAGAGAACAAGTAAGAGATCACTTTTTACTACATCAGATTGGAGTATTGAGCTGACACATTAAAGGAGAAAACCGAGAAATTAGGGTAGAGTTAAAGAATCTATTGAATTTGTTCAACAAGTAGGAGAATTGAAAACTAGTATTAAAATCTTGAACGATTGTATCGAGAAAGGGGATTGGGAAGGTGCTACTAGAGCTATACAGAGAGCTACTAGTATAGATGAACAAGTTATAGAATCTGGCTTCTCGGAAGCTGTAGTCGTAAGCATGAACTTTCTCTCTCTCTGTCTCTCTCGAAAGGCAAAAAGAAAGAAAAAGCTAACTCTCTTTTCTCTCTCAAATTCGATTATAGCCTACATCTGAATTACCTTTGACTCCACAACAAACCTTGATCGAATTCCATACTACATTGTTGGAAACTTTCTTGAGTAATTTCAAGAAAGCAGTTTCAGAAAACGATACTCAAAACATTGGAAGGTTTTTCAAACTGTTCCCAATGATCAAAGAAGAATCTGTCGGGTTGAAAGTTTATGCAGAATGGGTTTCTGGTATAGTTAGAAGTAAAAGTTCAAACTCTATCAAGAGCAATAACTCGTCCTCTTCTTCTTCTGGACCACATTTCTACTCATCAAGTTTAACTACTCTATTCGAATCGATCGCCCACATAGTTTCACAACATGAACCGATCGTAACGAAATATTACGGTCCAGGTTCAATGTTGTCAGTAGTAGAACTTTTAATCTTTGAAACGGATAGGATCGGTCAAGAAGTTTTAAAAAATTGGCAAGAAGGTAGGAAAGTTAGAACTAGAGTGGTTGAATGTCAACAGTTTAGGTTTGGAGGGATCGAAAGTTACAAATCGGTCAAGAATGTTGGAGGGAAATCTCCAAATCTGAATTCGGCAAGTGGATTCAACGACCCTCAAAATGGAGGGATAGTACAACAGCAGCAACAACAATTACAACAACAACCAGAGATTGATCCTAAAGAAGTCGATGCGTTGTTGAACGGATTGAACTTGATCAGTGCTAGATGGCAATTGTTGAGGAGGTTCTTGTACGCTTCTCTAGTCGACCAAGATGAATTTGATTCTGAAAAAAAGAACAACGAGAAGAAGAAGAAGAAATCAGACAATCTAGATCCAGAAGCAACTCCTAGGATCCCTACTTCTCAAGAACAAGACAAACAAGTAGAGGGATCGAGAACAGAAGAAGAAGAAGAAGAAGAATCTGAATCTGAATCTGAAGAACCAATGTTATCATTCGTTGAACAATCGAAATTAGGTTCAACTATTCTATCCCACCTAGATCAAGTTTACACTCCTTTAGAGTTTTGGTATTTGAGACTAGCGATCGAGAGAGCTCACCAAATGGATGAATTGGATTTTTCAAATTTCCCACCAGTTTCTTCTTCGCTAGATGACGTTTTCTACATTTTGAAAAAAATCTTGTACAGGTTGATCACTTTAGGTTCTGTAACAACTCTTGAAAGTTTTACGAAAGAATTGGAAACCGTTTTGGATCAAGATTTGATTCAAGTTTGGAATTGGAGGTTGGGAGTTCAATTGAAAGAGTTACAACTTGTAAACCCTAGTGGTAGTGGTAGTATTGGTAGTAGTATTGGTGGAGTTCAGGGAGCAGGGATTTCAGCAATTGGGAACTTGGGAGTTGGAGTTGCAGCAACTTTAGCTTCCGCTGGAGGAGGAGGAGTAAGTAAAATTTTGAGGGAAGAAGAGAGAGACAGGAAAGAGAAATCTATCAAGAAACAATACATGGTCTATTTGAACAATCTAGATGTTGCAACTTCTTACACTTCTAGGTTGAGTTCAGAATTGATCCAAACTACAGATTTATTACAGACTACTTTCTTCTTACAGAGTGAATTGGAAACTGCTAGGAAAGTTTTGGAAACTCTTTTAGTAGGCAGGGGAAGAGGTAGTTTAGAAACCAGGTTGAAAGGAGTTTTGAAAACTGGTTTGGAAAGTTTATTCAACCAATCAGTTAGGAATCGTTTGAGACCACTTTTGAGTGAAGTTTATTCTTCTCATACAACTAACAGTAGTCATAGTGGTGGTGGTAGTGGTGGTTGGTATAGATTAGATGAAGACGGTTACAGTCAAAGTGAATACAGAGATGAGATTAGGAAAAAATTCATTAAGAATTGGGATACTTTGATTTTCTCTTCTGGTCAATACAAAGAATTCTTGTCCGAAAACAATTTTAATCAATTTTTTTCAACTTGTGTTAATTTCTTAGTTAGACCTTGGGAATCAATTATTAGATCTATGAAATTTACTCAAGTAAGTAACAACTACAAACACTTTTTCTCTTCTCAGCTGTTTCTCTCGAACTAAGTCGGTTCTTCTTTTCGTTGTGTTTTTACCAGTTGGGAGCTTTGAGGTTAGATTCAGATTTACGTTCTATTCAATCTCACTTGTCTTCCCAATCCCCTTTGTCATCTGGATCGGTTCGAGAAAGTTTTTCAAGGTTGTCACAAATTTCTACAATCTTGTGTTGTGATACTCGAGAAGAAGTAGAGGAAGTAGTTTTAAACACTACTACTACTACCGGTGGTAATACTGGTAATACATCAGATTCAGGGGGTACCAGTAGTGGTGGTAGGTTGACAAAAGGAGAAGTAGAAGCGGTTTGGAAGTTGAGGGTTTAAAAAACAGAAAAGAGATTCTGTTGTGATTGTGAGTTGGCAGTAAGCAGTAAGGAGGGGTTGATCCTTTCGATTTTCTTTTGATTAATTTCGTTTTGCGTGTTTGTTTTTTTTCGTAGCAAATGTTGTAGTAACTCGGTGTTTTCGTGTTTTGAGCTCTTCGAAAAGATGGCTCTTAAAAAGAAACGAATAGAAAGTATTCAGAGTTCATTACCATTCTTTCGTCATCGCTTTCTCTCTCTCTCGATCGTCTATCTATCTATCTTTCTTAGAAAACTGCAGAGTGAAGACGAGCTCGCAAGGCCAGAAATCACGATCGGAAAGCTGTTTAGAAGAAGAGAAGAAAAGGAAAGAGAGAAAGGAACGATTTTAGAAAATGCATTTTTTGAAAGACAGAGAAGTTCTTGCTTTCGAACGGAAAGGGAAAACGAAAAGAAAGGGTTTTACGGGAGAGGGAGGTGCGAAAGAGCTATAGACAGATAAGCGAGGAAAACATCTAGAGAGAGAAAGAGAGAGAGATAGGTATCTAGTGTCTCTTGCTTTCTACTTTGTTTCTGCTGTAGTACCATTGTTCTCATCGTCATTGATTGACAATCCACCGTAATGTTGATCCAATTGACGAATCCTGAATGATACAAAGAGAGAGAGAGAGAGAGAGAGGTCAGAACAATTAGATGGCACGAAGAGAAAGAAAAGAAGAAGAAGAAGAAAACTCACCTTTCAACTTCTTTCTCCCTCCTCTCATTCTCAGTCCTAACTCTCAACAAAGCCATATCCCAATCCTCCTCTTCCTCATCCTCGTCATCATCATCATCTGAATCACCTCCCAAATCAGGGTTGAAAGTGAACAAATCCCTTCCAGACATTCCAACTTGTTTCCCAGCTGCGAAAGTAGCAGATTTAGCAGATTGTAAAGCTTGAGATTCCGCTTCTTTCTTGGACAACCGGTTCTTTTTCCATTCTGCGAAACTTTCTTTAGTCAAGGGAGTTAATTTTTTGGGATCTAATTTGTGACGCTAATTAATTCGATATCATAACAACCACGTTTTCTCGAGTTAGTTTCCATTCAATTGTGGAGGAGAGAGAGAGAGAGAGAGAGAGAGAGTGAGAGACGACTTACTTCAACTTCCAAAAACTCTTCCAAACTGATTTCTTGATTTTTAGAATCTTCTTCATCCTTCTTCTTTTGAGATTTCAATACGAACCCAGGAGGTAAAGCGTGTCTGTATTTACACTTGTCCCCACCGTCTGGACACTCCCAAAACCAACCGTATTTACCCGTCTCTACCGCTTGCAAGAAATGTTTACAAACGATGTCGGTAGTAGCTTTAGGGTTCCCTTTACGTGAAACTACTTCTCGTAGTTTCGCTTCGTCCCAAGTAGACATGTCGTCGTTCTCGTGTTGTTCCTTCTTTTCGTCTCGTTGATCGGCGTAAACTGAGGCTTTCGCGACTTTACGATCCGCATCCAAATCGTGAGAGAATTTACATTTGTTACCTATATAGAGTAGTCAAAAACGAGTTGTGTGTGAGTCCAGGTCCAAAACAGTCCTCTCACTTTCCAATGAAGAAGAGAGAGAGAGATAGATAGATAGATTGGTTATACCTTTTTGACATCTCCCAGCTTTGAAAAAAGCGCACAAAACAGTTTTAGGATCTACTCCGAAAGGTACTTTGGGTTGAATAATATCTGTAGGTGCCAACAATTGTGCCAATTCTTCTTTTTTAGCCATTTCTTGTCTCTTCCTCTCTGCCAACCGTTCTTTCTCTTTTTGTTTCTCTTGTTGTTCTTTCGTAACTCCTCGGATCGAAGCTTGTTGTTGTAACTCTTGTACGTGCCTTTGAACTTTGGCAGATTTAGATTTGTTCTTTAATCCGAAAGTCTAATCACAACTCATTACGATTGTCAGTCAGTTTGTGAGTACAGGGGAAAGGGAAGAGGAAGGGAGGGGGTTTTACCAAATCTGGTTTAACTTTGGCAGGTCCATTTTGCTTTTGTTGTTTCTTGGGAGGCATGATTTAGTAGAGAGAGAGAGGAGGGAAGATGACGTTTGGAAGGAGAGAGAGAGAGATGGAAGAAAGATTGAAAGGTTTGTGGTTCACCAGCAGTTGAGTTGAATACTACTCGGGCTATGGGTTTTTTGGTAGAGCTTGGTGAGTTGGTTGGTTATGAGTTAAAACTCGTCGAGTTGAGAGTTAGGAGGAAGAGATCAAAAATCTTTTGATTCCAAAAAGTCTCATCTTTCCCACCTCTTCTTTCGCCTCTCTCTCTCTCTCTGTCTGTTGTGTATGCAACAACTACGAAGATTATTCTCTCGTCTAATGTCTACTACAACTCGTACGAGATCTCCATCTCCTTCAACTCCTCAATCAGATGATGCACCTCTCTCTAAACGACCTAGACTTTCAACACCTCCAACGACAACAACAACAACCACAAGAGAGGAAGAGGTAGTAGTATATGATTTACCTTATTCAGTAGGAATGCATTTAGCACCAATGGTTAGAATAGGTACTCTACCAATGAGGTTGTTATCGTTAGAATACGGTGCATCGATAGTTTGGGGACCCGAGATAGTAGACAAAGCGATCATTGGTTCAACTCGTACAGTAAATTCAAAAACTGGTGTAATCTCTTTCATGAAAAACAACCGTTCTGTATTCGAATGTCACCCACTCGAGAAATCTAGATTAATCTTTCAATTAGGTTCGGCAGATCCAAGTTTAGCTGTCGAAGCTTTGAAAGTCGTAGAGAAAGATGTAGGAGGAGTTGGTTTGAATTGTGGTTGTCCTAAAAGTTTTAGTTTACAAGGTGGGATGGGTGCAGCATTGTTGAAAGAACCTGAAAAACTTTGTAACATCTTGACCGCTTTAGTAAAATCTACTAGTTTACCTATTGATGCTAAAATTAGACTTTTACCTTTACCATCACCTTCACCATCTACCTCACAAGAAGAAGAAGAAGAAGATCCTACATTACCATTGATTAAAAAAATTCTTTCAACTGGGATCAAATGTTTGACAGTACATTGTCGTACCCAAACTATGAGATCTTCTGAACCTGCTTTACACTCCCGTTTGTTATCTATCAACAAATCTCTCTCACTAGCAAGAGCAACTGCTTCAACCGAGGAAGATTGGATGAAAGTACCAGTAGTTTGTAATGGAGATGTAATAGGTGGAGATTCTACTACTACTGTTACAGAAGGAGTGGAAGAAGAAGATGTTTGGGGAAATTTCAATAAAGTTTGTAAAGAAACTGGAGTTACGAGTGTAATGATCGCTAGAGGTGCAGAATCAAATCCAAGTTGTTTCAATAGTCAAGGAGTCGAAGATTTGATCAAAGTTGTCATTCCTAGGTTATTGAGGATCGTGAGTTTTTTCTCTCTCTCTCCTGATTTCTCTCTCTCTCTCTCTCTTTCGCGCGGAACAACTTTTTGATCTGATCAAGGAAAAAACAATCGTCCATCGTATTCTATTTAGGCAATCTTAACCAACAATCATTACTCGAATACGAAATACATTCTCAACGCATTAAACTTGCACAATTCCCCTACTCCACCTTGTAAAGAATTGAACAGAGAGATCAAATTGAAAATGAACAAAGCAAAGAATTATTTCGAAATGGGAGAAATTTTTGGATTGAGTAGGGAAGAGGTAGAGAGGTTGGAGAAAGAAGGGGACGAGAGAGAGTTGGAAGAGATGGTACCTAGGTGGAAAGAGAGGAGAGAGGTTATTGAGAAGGAATCGAGGAGGGAGAAGAACACGAAGTAAGGAGGAGGGGGGGGGGGGGGGGGAATT